>CM035232.1:46557252-46713551 GCA_020226215.1 Sindora glabra | reverse complement strand
GCCATATTTTTGAAAGTGAGTTTCCTAACAGAGGAGAAAATTAATTGGACTGTATCTTTTTTATGAGTTACAAGATCAAGTGGATAATATTGAATCTTATCCATCTTATCCAAGTAGAAGCTCTCAAAGAGTACCCATCAATCCGAGTGGGAGCTCTGAGAGAATAAATGAGAACCCTATATTCAAAGATAATATAATACATGGAACCCTACTATGGAAAAGTAAAAGATTAAGTGTACCCAAAAGACATATTTCAATTGAGGCATCAACTCTTATGATTACTCCTCAATATGAAGAAGAGCCAAGAATAGTTCAAAAGGCTCTAACTTGCCCTACCAAGAAATATTAGAAGAAAGCAATTGAGGAAGAAATAAACTTAATGAAACTAACCAAATTTGGGAGTTAGTTAACCTACCATCTGGTCGAAAGACAATTAAGAATAAGTGAGTTCTTAAAATTAAAAGAAAGGCAGATGGATTAATTGAAAGGTATAAAGCTTGATTAGTTGCAAAGGGGTATACACAATAGGAAGGAATAAATTATAAGGATACATTCCCACCTATTGTATGTTTCAACTCAATAAGATTGCTCATCGCTATAATAACAAATCTAGATTTAAAAGTACATCAAATAGATGTAAAAACTGCTTTTCTCAATGGATAATTGGATGAAGAAATCCACATAGAAGAACCAGTAGGTTTCATACAAAAAAGAGAGGAAAGGAGAGTTCGTAAACTCCAAAGATCCATTTATGGACTCAAACAGTCATCCAGATAGTGGTACTTAAGGTTTCACTAAGCTATAACCTCATATAACTTCTAAATGATTGAGGAAGACTATTGTGTTTACATCAAGCAGTATGAAGGTAATCTTGTGATATTATCCCTTTATGTGGATGAAATACTATTGGCTGAGAATAATTTGACTTGATCATGGCTATTAAGGAATGGTTATCCTTAAATTTCAAGATGAAAGACATAGGTGAAGCAAATTAAATTCTTGGAGTCAAAACATTTAAGGATTGCTCTAAGAAACTTGTTTCTCTTTCTCAAGAAAATTATATATGAAGAATCCTTAAGAAATTTAATATGAAAGATTGCAAAACTATCGATACTCCTATAAATTAGAGTGAACCATTAAGTCAAGAAATATTCCCTCAAAATGAATCTAAAAAGAAATCATTGGAAAGAGTTCCTTATTCTAGTGCGATTAGTAGTATGATGCATGCAATGATGTGTACTAAACTAGATATTTGTCATACAGTCGAACTTGTAAGCAGATACCATTCAAACCCTAAATAGAAACATTGGAAAACTATCAAGAAAGTAATGAGATATCTGAAAGGAATAGTTAATTATGTGCTCTGCTATCAAGAAAATAATTTATGCTTAGTTGGAAATTTTGATACGGATTGAGCAAGAGACCTGGATAAGCAAAATTCACATCAAGGTACTCATTCTTGCTAAACAATGGTGTCATATCATGGTGTAGTAAAAAGCAGACATGCATTGCATTGTCAACAATGTAAGCAGAGTTTGTGGCATGTTTTGCAATGATACAAGAGGCTATATGTTTGAAAAGATTTATAGAACACTTGGGGATTTATGGTGAAAATTCAAACCTCATCCTAATATACTATGACAGTCAAGCAACCATCACATATACAAAGGATCCAAAGTACCATGGCAAGACTAAGCATATTGATACAAAGTATCATTTTGTGAGAGAATTTATAGCATAGAAAAAGGTCACCATTCAACACATTCCTACACAAAATATGATAGCAAATCCTTTTACTAACCCTATACCTAGAGATGTGTATATTAAACATATAAAATGTCTTGGTATACATAGAATGTAATTGAATAATTTTTTAAATTGAAATGAATGAAGTATATTTTTTTATTATTATGAATGTCATAATATATGTATGAGTATATGAATGTCTAGTATGTCATACATGTTGATAAGGTTAGTTCTCTCACATGAACAACCACCTCTGATGCTCATAAGGAGTAAGCAGAGATGAGACATGTGTTCACCAATATAACAATGAGAAATGTTATGTTTCTGGTAGAGAAGTAACACAAAATAAAATATATTCCCTTAACAAGGTAAAGTTGAGATGAGACCCAATATACAAATATGGATCAAATTATGGATTCTCTCACCTTCCATAATACCTATGGCCGGACAATTAATTTTTCACATATTGATGTCAAAAGGAGTCGAACAATGTGGAAAAATTCAAGTTAGGTATCATGTGTACTTGAACTAAAGTTTGTATGGTGTTACTAATAAAAATGACATATGCCCTTAGGTTATAAGGGAAACACCATAGCATGTGCTTCATACTACATGTGGAAAAGAACCACAAACAAGAAACAAGTGAAAGATCTTTAGTTCATTGTTGTGTGAGTCCTAAAAAAAAAATTCTTTTCATGGATATCCTTTGACTTTGATGATATCATACAGAAATGATATAGCGTTCACTACCTTAGTATGCATCCTAAGATCATAATATATTCAATCTAAGAGGTAAAATGCTAGGAAAGCAGTTATTTCAAATCAAAGTGATATATGGGCAAAAGGAAGATTTTCCAATATATACACAATTATGCTAGTGTCTAAGACATTTATGAAGTTAATTTTGGTAATATCATAACTATGGATACTACACATCTGTTAATAGCAATCTAAGCTCACAATAAAGCTCGTGAGGGATTAGATTTGCAAATGAAAAGTATATATAGGAAAATCTAAGGCATTCAAGGCATAATATAAATAAATAGAAATTAAGGTTATTTTATATTGATTATGTGTAAGAATTTCTAGTACAATAAACACCCAAGATGACATCATGCCCACGTGATCACAATAATGCACCGAGTATAAAAATCCAAAGAGAGATGAAGGTTATATGACGTGGCTGATCCCATTATATGTGAGTGGGAGATGATGAATATGGGAACACCCATAATAGATGACCCACATCATCATTATAATTTAAATTTTGAATTTAAATTGAAAAGAAATAAAATTAGTTATTTTCTAATAATTGATGACAAAATGGGTGATTAAAATAACTATTGACATATAACAAAAAAGAGTAATCACCCAAGAGAGAGAGTACATCATCAAAAAATACTTTTCAGAAGAAATTTCACAAAGAGCAAAAAGCCTTCCCTCTCAAAGTGTGGTTTTTGAGTGAAATTGTTGTGAATAACAGACAAGAGTTCCTAATTCCCAATAATTCTTGGCTACCGTGTGGATTGCAGCATCAAATTAAGAGATAGCAAAACAAGTATGTATATTTCCACAAAAAATTTAATGTATTAATTTTTCCCAACAGATATTAATTAAAGAAAGTGTTACGATATAAAAGTTAGGATCTATTTGTTTCGTGGGAAAGCATTCTTCGTAAAATATAATTATAAAATATTAAAATAGGAGAAAGTGTTTTATTTGTTTAATGTTAGATATAAAGAATTTGAGAAAAGTAACTTCTCCCATTTTAAAAAGAAATTTATTTTGCTCCATTTCCATGCTTCAAGTATTATTTTTTTTAGCCATTAATATAAATGATATATCACCCCCTTCATTAATATATAAATATATATATATATATAATATTTTCTTATGAAAAATACTTTCTGATGAAGTAAACAGAACCTTAATATCATTATATTTTATAAGGATGGAAGTGCTTTAAGGGGTATAAATATATAATTTTAAAAAATAAGTGATGTTGGATTAAATGTAATTGGATTAAATTTAGAGGATTACAAAATAATTTAACCTAGATAATACAATAGAGGATTAAAAAATAAGTGATGTTCGATAATATGCTTGGGCGCCTAATATTTTTAAAATTTAATATTTATAACTTCTTAAAGTTTAAACGTTTTATTTCTCATTCAATAAACAAAAATGCTATATACACTTCGAATAAGATCTAAAATTGGATTCTTAATATTTTATATCTATTGAATTAATCTTTACAAAATTGTTATACCATCATATATTTAATTGACAGCCTTTGATTTACATTTATAATCCAATTTCGAGTATCACTTCCATTACATATGACATTATTTAATAGATCTGTACATATAAAACATATACAATGTAAAATGAGGAAATTAAACAAATATGATATAGATGAAGAGGGAGATTACCTAATGAAAGTAAGCTGAAGAGAAGGCAGAAAGGCCGAAACAAGAGCACCACTAATGCGGAAAGGAAAACAACATCCAAATGATTGGAGTAAACAACAAATCGTTAATTTATTAATCGTCCCAAAATAGAGAAAAATGTACTGTTAGGAAAAGATAGTGCCAAGAAATATAAGAAGTTAGCCTAAAAAAGAGCAAAGAATAACATAAACTGACCGTTAGCTATGTTTTTGTGAAGAATGATAAAAAAGAAAAAAAGAAAAAAATTAATAATATGTTTTCTTTTGTGAGAAATGAAACCTAATTTTATCTCTCACATATTTAAATTTGTCTAATTTTATTCTTATGATTTTTTTTGTCAATTTCACTCCTCATTTATTTGAATTTGTTCAATTTCACCCCTCTATCAGTGTGTGCATCAATTTGATAATGAAGTATGAAATTAAACAAAAATAAAGTTGATAAAAATATTTCTAAAGTATAAAATTAGTCAAAATTAAATAAGTGAAGAATGAAATTAATAAAAACTATATTTGACAATGAGAATAATAATAAGTGTTTACTAAAAGGCAAATTGTTTATGTAATACACCAAAGCTTCTAATTAGTGTTGAGATTGCTGTTGTAGTTTCCTTATGAAGAGTAAAATATTGAATAAATACAATCATTATATAGAAAAATTATATAAACAATTTAAATTATTGTGTTGAGTTAATAGCCAAATATATGGAATACTCTTTCAAGACTTGCTTTTTAATTTTGAAAAATAAGATGACTTGGTTCATTTGCCTGTTCTCTCATCTTTTCCTCTTTTTTTTTTCTTTCTTTTCAATGTAAGGACCGTTCTTTCCTTGCTTTTGTTATTCAAATAAAGAATTACTCGAACTGCCAAAAAAGAATGAATTGAGTAAAGAACTTGTTGGCCTAAAAAGTGAGCAAAGAATAACTTGAACTGCCGATTACTTAAGAGTCATGCTTTATACCTTCCTTTAAATATATACTTTAGAATTATACCTTCTTTTATATTGCAAAATTTACAGTTCATAAAATTCATTAGAGAATGTAAGATATACTCTTATTTTAAGAGTGTATTAAGAATTTTCCCATTAAATATATTTATATGTAAAGAATGATAGAAGAAAAAGACAAATTAACTAATATGGTACTTCTAAAATAAACATATTCTAGATTACGGTTGCATTTACAGTTATAATTACTTTACTATTAATAATATGCAGATAAATACCTAAAATTACATATTCATGTAGCAAATTTACAAAAAATTAAACTATTCTACTTAATAGCCCGGATTGTTCTTTCAAGATGTTGCTCTTTAATTTTAAAAAGTAAGATAACTTGTGATCTCTTCCCTCTTTTTTTTTCGGGGGTGAAATATCTCTTCCCCCTTTTATAATCAAATCATCTTTCTCTCTCTACTAGTGTTGTTATTCTTCCTAAATATCATTTTGTTATTTCCATTTTAATCTAACTAACTTTTTTTCTCTAAGAATGTTTCTGTTTTACCTTATTATATATCCGAGTCATGCCAATGGATAATTCTTCCATAGAATCAGAATGACATTCCACTGCTACAGATTTTACAGATCTGTTTTTTTAACGTCACTACATTGTTGTTGATGAGAGTAAAAACCAGTGTATACAATGGTGCAATGTCTTTTTGGAAAATGCAATTTATCATGACATTATAAAACCTTATTTTTTAATGAAGATAAAAGGTCCATCCTAAGAAAATTTACAATGATAGTTATTATTTACAACCAATGTCTAATATTACTTACAAATTAGATTTTAAATACCCACCATCTAAAAGAATATCAAGTGTTGAAAATGTGGAACATTAGATATCAATTATGCATTAAACTGACATTTAAAGTAATTTCAATAATCAGTTAATTATATTTGTGGAATATCAGAAATTGTAAAGATAATTTGCATTTCAATGTTCAATCTGCTCATTTAAAATGGACACTGTTTATATCAAGCAAAGTTAAAATTGATGTTACTCTATTTATAAATTTCACTTGCACTCTTTTCTTATATTTTGGTTGAATTTGAGCACAACTCACTCATTTTTTGGAAAACTCTTCAAATTTATTTGGAAGCACTTGTCCATGAGGCATTAGAGAAAGTCTTGGATAATTGATAGTAGGAGACAGAGTTATTGATGGGTTGCTTCTAATAAATTCAAAGCATTTCTAAATATGGGTGAGTTGTCTTCATATTCCATTCCTTTACTACAAGGAATGAATGACTAATGTCTATAGAAATCAGTGGAGAACTTTAACATTAGGAAAATAGATCAAATCTCTTCAATAAAATTAGAATTTGTAATAAGAATTTCAATATCTTCAATATGAGGAATGAGTGATTATGCTATAAACTGCATTGATGATGTACTGTAGTCTCTGTGTAGGTTGTTGTTTTATATATAGAAAATATATAGTGTATAATGATTTATAAATTTTATCAAATGATTAATTGTAATGTTCCCATATAATATTTTCTAGTTAATTGAAGGAAATGTTATTAGAAAGATGATTTGTATTTGGCATTTGCTAGAAAATGATAGGATACAAAAAGTTGGCAATTATTTGACAAAATTAGTGTACAATATTAGAAAAGTGTCAAAATATAAAAGTTCAATAAAAAGAAAGATAAAGAGAATAAACCATGTTGGTTATTAACAAAAACCAATATGGTTTTGCAAACATGGTGGCAGGATGAAGAGTTAGATCAAAAATAAAAAAGTAATACAAAATTAATTTTGAACATTAGACATCATTATATAAAAAATCAACATCTAAAGGTATATCAAGAGTTAACTAATTTCTTTATTCACAAGGTTATTGAAAAATGCAAATACTTATCATGTTAGTTCTTGTTTATGACCAATGCATAGTATTATATTTTAATGGTCAGCTAATTAGAATACACTACATCATTTATGAGGTTATTCAAATTTCAAGTGACAAATTTGAACTGCCAAATCTTTAAACAATAGTTTTAAACATCAATTGTAATTATGAGTTAACATCTAATGTTCTACTTCATATCTATAAATTTAGCTTACAAGCACTTTTTTATATGTACTACTTAGACTTGAAAGTGGGATCCTTGACATCCTTACCTTTATGAAACTATAGCATTCTACTATAGTTAAGCAAATGAAATACAAGCTATATCTTTAATTTTTCTTACTATTACAAAGGATAGAAACATTGATGAGCTAGGCTCTCATATGCTTCACTGTGGTGGGAGGCTTCTATCTCTTAGACATGGAGTGTTGATAGAATCCTATCTCTCGATCAACATTGCCTAACTCAAAAACCTTCAAATAATATAAAGGAATTACAAGACTAGGTCATATGGAGGAAAAAACTAGATTATTGTTGCCATAGCTCACATCATAGGGAGTTTTTGCAATTACCTTCAATCTTGACTTTCCTTCTCATTTCCTTTGGTAGGCAAAGCTTTTTAGAAAAGATTTTTTAAGTCTTTGATTATTGATCTTACTTTTCTCATATAATCTTTAAGTTGATTTATTATTGATAATTAATTGTCAACATTAGGAACTTCAAGGTCCAAATTTCAAACCATTATTATTTTATAATTAAAAAAAGAATTATCAAAAGGGATTGGTCTTCTTAATTAAACTTGAGTCATCATCTTCAATGCCAACATGTTGATTTGCTCTATTAACAAGATTACTAGAGAACACAAAAAATTAGATTACTTTATTCTTTGTTACTGTAGACTAATCTTTAAAAGAAAAGTTAAATGCTAACGATAATGATAAGATGTAGCCAATGCAATCTTGTGAGGGAGAGATTGCTTCATTATAAATTATAGTTTCTCATTTGTTAGATTTTTCAATCTATTGCTATTTGTATCTATTTAATTGTATAAGAAAAATGTTGTAATGTAAAAAATAAATTTAATGCCACTGACTTGTAAAGTTATAAGTTTTTGCTTGAAACATAATGGGAAAAATATTTTGTTTTATGACATAGCTTTTATTTAAAAACTAACATTTAAAATTTTCTTTATTTTTTATGTCTATGCTTACCAAATGTTTTGTTGTACTAAAGATCTATTAGCCCATTGATAAATCTAAAGAGTTGAGCACTCTTTGGAAAAGTATAGAATATGAAAGTAAAAGCTTTCTTAACTTTTTGTGTTTGTTCTTGCATCTTAGTTTTTGGTTTCAAATTTGACTATATATTATTGCCTTTTAGTTTGATACAAGTTTCATAAGTTATATTGATAAGAAATTTAATTTCATTTTTTTAGTGTTTAATGATATTATCTTTTATTTATTTATATGAAATATGTAATATTATACATCAAATTTTAATGAATGTTCATTGTATTTACAAATATTAAACTCCAAACAACTTTTTTAGAGAGTACCAACCTCACATATTAATTAATGGATATTGGATATAAATTTTCACCTTTTTCATTCATTTTCTATGACCTTTAAAATTGTTAAAATTGGGATTCTAAAGTGTTATTAGAGTTGTTAAGGCTTAGAAGGGATCAGACAAAGAAGAGGAACTATAAGAGAGTTAGTGTTAGGAGGGAGGACTACAAGAAGGGGCTTAAGTAGAGAGAAACTATAAGAGGAGGTAGGGAAATAATATACCACATCAATTATTTAAAAAATTGTAGTTGAATATTTATATTTAATATGAGTTATTTAATTATAACTAATGTTTGATATTATTCTTATAAGTAAAGCAATCGTATTTCTAATGAAGAAATGACAATAATTCTTATTCATATAGAAACAAACATTATTCTATTTTTTTCACGTTGGTTTGGAATAGTTTGACATACACTGATGCATATATATATATGCTAGTTTGTAATCGATATTGAACATAGGAAACAATCAAAGTTAAAGCTCAATTCTCTAGTAGTGTTCCCTTTTTTTATTCTTTTTCATTTACAATAATAATGAAAAGAAGGTTGTAAGGTATAACTTTTTATTTCTTATTATATATATATTGGTTTGAGTACCTTTGGTATCCTCCAGATACATTAGGTCCCTATTAATCTGAAATTAAGTTAGGTTGGACCTCTTTTGAGGAGTAAAGTTCTTCAAATACCTATTTTCTCCATTTACAAACCTCAAATCTAGAACCCTGTTTAAAAAGATTGAACTCTCAACTACCTAACCTAACAAACATTGATTTATATATTTTTCTTTTACAATAATAATACTAAATTCCTTGTTCATTAATACAAGCAAAATGGCTTTTTATTTCTTCTTTTATACACTTGTTTTCATTATATTCACTATCTTAAACTAAATACAATTAAATACAAAGTTGAAGTCTATTGAAGCCTACAAAGAATTTCAAGTCTCGTTAAGTAAGATTAAGGTATTGTTTGATTCACATGGAAACTAAATTTTTACAGAAGTTGAACTTGTTTAATGAAAAAGAGAGAAAAGAATAATATCTGTACTTGAAAATGAGAAATTAAGACTGAAAACAAGAAAAATCAATGAAACAACAATAAGAAGGGCAGTTATATATAGAGAAAATGCAATTCTAAATTGCTTGAATGATGAACAATTTGTTTAATAAAAAAGAGAGAAAAGAATTAATAATATCTATACTTGAAAATGAGAGAGAATGATTAAAAAAATTGTGAAAATAAATAGCAATCTAATAAAAGTAAATTAGGTAACAAACTAAATTTTAACATATATTCTATGGAAGATTTCTTTGTGAGATGGAGTTCACATTAAATTCTATAATAAAGAACACAAAAATAAAGTTAGAAAATAATTATAAATTACATGGTTTGAAAGAGTAAGGATTTATTTGTTTATTATTTTTTTAAAATAGCTCCCTATTGTCTATTTTCTAAAACAAAAATTCCTATTTTGCAAAATGTTTTTATAATTTATTTTCAAAAATTATAATTTCAAATATACAACTTTAAAATAGACAAACAGAAATAAGTTTTTAATGCTTCCTTAATTTGTTCTTTTGATCGTGATGCATGTTTCGTAATTAAATGAAACATCTTATTTATTCATATAAGCATTCTCAATTCTTTATTTTTTAATTTAAAAAAATTTATAATATTTTTTAAAAATTAAAAAAAATGTATATTCAAAAGAACCGTGAGTTTGCACTTCGAATTCACTTTCTGAACATATATCCCAACTTGATATAAATTGCAATTTTACATGTGACAACTGAAATTAATTTTAAAATTTCCCCCAAATGGACCAAATCACAATTAGGGCTGTAAAAGTATCACTAATATCAAGAAAAGCATAATGACCTTAGAAAAATCTCAATTGACCTCTTCTTTTCCAACCTCAGTTGATAATCTCCAGGGTGAAATTTATCGTGTATTATCGAAAATAGACAATGTTTTAAAAGTCCAAATCAACAATAGGTGTAAAAATTTACCGGAACATAGCAAATTTTGAAAGTTGCAAAATCTTGGTTCAACTAGTTAAATCAAGAAAAATGATGAATTTCTCGAAAGAACCATCTCCAAAAATCTGTGCCGAATTATTTGGCAATTCTCTGGAGAGTTACGTAATGTATAAAAACTTTTCCCGCGTCAACTGTCTTGTTAGATTCAATGGGCCATGTCTTTCCGCACAGTGACGTCAGAACACTTTGTTAATGAATATATAGCACCGGTCTTAAATCAATGATCAAATAATATATATATATATATATATATATATATATATATATATATATATATATATATATATATATATATATAATTAGTCAATTCTGAATATATGGACAAATGAATTCTAATATAAAAGTTATCACGACGGTTGTTTCTACAATCTCTTTTTTCAAATCAATTATCATTTTGGTTAATAGTACACAACAAATAAAATTAAAATTTAGTGATAAATAATTGAAACCTAATTTTATATGTATTCGTTGGAAATGCCGAGGACTATGGATAAAATAAGATTGACATACATTTACAGAGAAAAAGAAAAAGAAAAAGCAAGCGGAAAGATATATGCTATTTATATATGGTATTTTTTAAATAAAATGAATTTGTTCAATCTCACCACTCTACTACTGTGTGCATCAATTTGATAATGAAGTATGAAATTAAATAAATTTTAATATATAAATAATAAAATTGATAAAAAAACTTCTAAAGAATAAAATTAGTCAAAATTAAAAAAGTGAAGAGTGCAATAATAAAAACTGTATTAGATAATGACAATAATAATAAGTGTTTACTAAAAGACAAATCATTTATGCAATACACCAAAGCTTCTAATTTTTAAGTCCATTTTAAATTAGTGTTGAGATTGCAGCTGCAATTTCCTTATAAAAAGTAAAATAGTGAATAAATACAATCATTATATAGAAAAAATTATATAAAAAATTAAATTGTATTGAATTAATAGCCAAATTTAAGGATTATTCTTTCAAGATTTGCTTTTTAATTTTAAAAAATAAGATGACTTCATTCATTTGTTTATTCTCTCATCTTTTGCCTTGTTTTGATGTAAGGACCTTTCTTTCCCTGCTTTTGTTATTCAAATAAAGAATTACTTGAACTGCTTAAAAGGAATGAATTGAGCAAAGAACTTGTTGGCCTAAAAAGCGAGCAAAGAATAACTTGAACTGCCGATTACTTAGAGTTATGGTTTGCACCCTTCTTTAAATATATATTTTAAGATCCCATCTTCTTTCATATTGTGAAATTTACAATTTTGTAGGGCCCATACAATTCATTAGAGAGTGTATGATATACCCTTATTTTCAGACTGTATTAAGCATTTTTTCCTTTAATATATTTATATGTAAAGAATGACAAAAGAAAAAGACAAATTAACTAATATGATACTTCTAAACTAAACATATTCTAAATTACGGTTGCATTTACAGTTTAAATTACTTTACTATTAATAATATGCTGTTAAATACATAAAATTATATATTCACCTTGCAAAATTACAAAAAAATAAATTATTCCACTCAATAGCCCGGATTGTTCTTTCAAGATGCTGCTCTTTAATTTTGAAAAGTAAAATGACTTACTTAAATTGTGATCACTTCCACTCTTTTATAATCGAATCACCTTTCTCTCCTTACTGGTGTGGTTATTCTTCCTAAATATCATTTTATTCTTTCCACTTTAATCTAACTAACTTTCTCTCTCTAAGAATGTTCCTATTGTACCTTATTATATATGAATCATGCCAATGGATAATTCTTCCTTATAATCAGAATGATATTCCACCACTACAGATTTTAAATATTTGTCCTTTAGATATTGCCACATTAATGTCGGTAAGAGTAAAAATTGGTGTATATAATGGTGCGATCACTTTTTTAAAAACAAATGTAATTTATTATATCATTTAACACAATAAATTGATGTTATGAAGTCTTATTTTTTAATAGGAGATGAAAAGTCCATCTTAGGAAAACTTATGATGATAGTTGTTATTTACAAGCTACATCTAATGTCACTTACACATTGGGTTTTAAATAGTCATCATCTAAGAGAATACCAAGTGTTGAAAATTGGAACATTACATATCAATTACATGTTAAACTGACATCTAAAATAATGTTAATAACCAATCATTTGTATTTATGAAATATTGAAAATTATAAAGATTATTTGTATTTCAATGTTTGATTTGATCATTTAAAATGCACTATCACTTACAATGCCAGTGTTTATATCAACCCAAGTTAAAATTGATGTTAGTTTATCTATAAATTTCACTTGCACTATTTTTTTATGTTTTGATTGAATTTGAGCATAACTCATTCATTCTTTTAAAACTCTTCAAATTTATTGGAAGCACCAATCCATGAGGCATGAGAGAGAGTCTTGGATGATTGATAGTAGAAGACATTAAAGCTATCAATGGGGTGCTTCCGATAAATTTAAAGCATTTCTAAATATAGGTGAGTTGTCATCATATTCCACCTTTTTATTGTAAGAGATGAATAGCTAATGTCTATAGAAACTAGTAGAGTACTTCAACATTAGGAAAATACAGTAACTCTTTTTAACAAAATGAGAATTGGCAATAAGAATTTTAATATCCTCAATATGAGGAATAAGTGGGTATACTATAAATAGTATCAATGATGTACTATAGTCTCTATGCAAGTCGTCATTTTGTATATGGAAAACATACAATGTATATAATTATTTGTAAACTATATTGGATGATTGATTGTAATGTTCCTATACAATGTTTTCTAGTTACACTCTAAGAAATTAAACTTTTAGTGACAAAAGTTTAGTAACAAGTGATATTCTTGTCACAAAAAATAATACTTTAGTAACAATATATTGATGGGGTCACTAAACCATTAAATTAGTTACTAGGCCAGTTTCTTGTGATAAAAGGAAATAGTTTTCAATGATAAGTTTTATTTTTGGTCACTATAGTTGTCACTAAAATTTTAAGGAAAAAAAATGGTAACATACAATAACAATAAAAAAATATTTACACAATTGGGTTTTAGTGACAAGTTAATTTCATTTTTTCTAATGATAAGATTTACTTGTTGTCACTAAAAGTATAAACAAAAACCATAAATAAAACATCTATATTGCTTTGATGAGGTCATGCATTCAAAGAAAAATTTAAGGCTTTTCACTTTTCTATTGCAATCCATTAGGTGTGACCTCCTTTTATTGTGGTTGATCTCCATTTGTTGCCTTTAATCTCTACATTGATTTCTTTGATCTCTCCTTATAGTCACCTTCAATATATGGAAAAGAAACACTAAGTGGGCATGATTTCGGTAATAGTTCAACTACCAAATACTATTTTGTTCCTTCTTCTTCCATGTCTTTGTTGCCAAATTCTACTAAACTAGGATCTAGATTAGGATTAGGATTAGGATTATGATGGAACCCTTATAATGCCCTATGTCCCCCTTTCCCTTCCTATCATCCAAGTACACTCATGTTGCTATATGCTTGTCCAAATGTTTATCAAGTTCATAACACAGTGATTGATTCATAAATCAAGCAAAATTTGTAGAAAAATTATAGCTATTATTATCTACGTATGATAAGTTTTTTCTTAATTTCTGAATCAAGTATTAAACAATGTTGCTTTTTTGTATCCTAACCATTTTCTACTCATAAAACTTTTTCATTGAGAGCAAATGGATTGAATTTGATAAGCATTTTCAATTTTAGAGAAAAGTAAAAACTTATCTAAGAATGTTAGTCTAATATGAGAACTTATCATTTTCATGCACACATATCAAAGTTTTTAATAGTTTTATAATATACAGTGCAATATACCATTATTAGCAAATAAAAGGAAGTTAAATTTATGGTTATCTTGTTGGCCATTGTTATGGTAAGCTATGTTGTCGTATCAATTACTAATAGTTTTGTAGCACACAAAACATCAACTAAGCTATTTTTTTATCTAATTTTTCTAGTTTAATGATTACCTATGGTGAAGCAAAATGTGTTTATCTAGTTTTTCTCTCTTTAGATGTTTCAAATTTTCAATGAATTTCTTCAAATCTATTAGTTAGGAAGCTAAATTCTTTCAGAATCTCTATTTAAACCAGATATTTAAGTGCCTTAAATCATAAAGGTTGCAAATGTAATCATTCAAAGGAGAAGATAGTCTTGGATCCAAAACCTACTTGTATTATTTATTTTCTTTTGTGTTGGATACACTTTATTCTTAAAGTAGCTAAATGATTTCTATAGTATTTTTCTAACTTTAGTCAATATTATTTTCTTACTAGTTGCTTTGACAAATATGGGCATGAAGACAACTCTTATATCACCTAAGATGCTTGTTGCATCTTGAATTTTATAGATAAGTTGATAGGATACACTATCATTTTTTCACCTGGCAAGTTATTTATAAATAACACCATGAAATCTTTTAATGAGGCTTAACTAATGGTTTTGTGTGAAGCATTTTATATTTATCAGTACTTTGTTATCTCTATTAAAAGAATTTTCTTAATATTGTACTAGGAATTGACTAATTGTCTTGATTGTTCTATGGTTTTTTTTATCATAATGACTTGTTTTTCTAGAAATATAATGATTGTGTTCATACCTTAGTTCATCAATTGTAGCTATTTTTTACAATTCATTATTTCACTATTCATAAGCAATTATTCATCCTCTTTTTATTAATTGCTATCTACTCTATTCTAAGGAAAAAATTCTATTAAATGTGAGATTTGTCCTAGGAAGCTGCATAATAAGTCAACTTAATTCTATTAGTTGCTTTCTACTCTAGTCTAAGAAAAAAAATTGATAACTTAGCTATATATTGTTATAGCCAAGACAAGGCTAAGGAAGCCTTATTTATTGATATAATAGACATATCAGTGGCTTTGCTGCGGAACTTGAAGAGGAAGAAGCAATAGAAATTTCAAGTTATTGAATTATTTAGCATGCATCTTCACAATTTTCAGCAGATTCTAAATTTAGTCTTTTTACCACTATTTTGCACAATTTTTAACATTTGAAATATATCTAGTCATTTTGGGATAGTGATAGTGAATAATATGTTCAATTACTCTTTATAACTTGTTTAAAGATCAAATTGACTTAGATATGGTAGCAAAATTATTTTGTCATCAACATGGTCCATTCCAAATTAAATATAATTGAATATGCCATTTTGCAAAGGTTCCTTCATATTAGATTATTCTTTAAATTAATTAATTAGTTAATCAATGCTATTTCACAGGATTCAAAAGCACATACTCGGAGTCAGCTTATGTTTCTTTATGATATGCAAGAACATTTCAATTTAATTCTAAAAAAAAAAAACTCTTTTTAATTAATAAAGGTCAAGAATACTTTGAAAACCTATATTGAACTAATTATTAATGCATTTGAGAGTGAAAAGATCTTGTTTTAGATTTGTAACACATGATCATCTCCTATTTATGCTGTCCTCATATTAAATATAATTATTTTGCCATTTGTTGCATTTAAAACTTTGGAGACAAGGTTGTGTTGATGTTGTTAGGTTATTATATATTAAAGTAAGGCTATCTCTTTTTCTATTTAATGATTAATGATAATCTTTTGAGCCATTGATTAATTTCATTCTAATAAACATATGGCTTTCATAAATATTATTGTATGTATTTTTTAGTTCATTAATTAAGCATAATATCTCTTATTCAAGGCAAGCAACTAAGGAAATGGCTATAGCAACTACTAAAGAAAATTTTAAGGGTGGTTATCAAAAGTGTTTTAATGAGAAAGCTTTCTACATCTATTATTGTAGATATTTAGCAAAATTTGAATAGTTTTTTTTAATTATTATTCTTGTAATTTTTATTATAATCATGGTAAACCACTTCCTTCAAGTTCTATAATAAAAGTGGGTTTTTTCATATTTATATTTTAATTTTATTGTTTAGGATTTTTAAAAGCAATTTTACTAGATAAACTTAGCATGGCTTAGTAGTTCCTAAAATGGTTTGTTAGTTTTCCATTGCATAATATTAGCTAATAGATACATAAATATAAAGATTCAACTCTATTTTGTATTTAACTCCATTATCTATCCATATTCAATATTGCCATTTTATGTGACATATTTAATATATCATTTTTAACATATCAATTAATGTGCGTTCATGGATTGGTTTTGTGATGTAGTATATTTTCAACATAAGGAATTCATAGCTTTCCTGCAAACATCATGGTTTGAAAGATCTTCTATCAGTTGTATAATTTTATAAGAGAAACATAGGTGAGCATATCTTGAATTTTGTTTGTAAATTTTTCATGGATTTCCTAATGCTTTCATTTTAACTTACTAATTAATAACAATTTTATCTTTATGAATTTTCCCTTGGAGAGTATAAAACTAAACTTTTATGACTATTTTTTGAAATCATACAATTTTTGACACATGGGGTGCCAGAATATTTGGCCTTGTACATTTGAAAGGTTTAGAAAATGGAATCACTCTTGACCTATCTTCCTTATAGAGGATATATAAAGTTTGTTTATGCCAAAACCTATTCTTCCTAACTATGGACATACTAAATTTATTGATATAAATTGTGTATCATTTTTGTTATTTGATTATAGTGTCGATGCTTGTTGACAAATTTGTAAATTAACTAGGACAAATCTAATACTTAGCTATCACTACAAGAAAATTATGTATTGGATACTATGCTTTTTTATACTTGTATGTTAATTTGTTAGAAAATTTATGTGAAAAAGTAGTGTACCTTATTTTCATATCTATATCTTTTATTTGCTTTTAGCTTTAGCTTTCCACTCACACCTATATTAGATTTTTGTACTAGTTAAATAAACATGTTTTGTTAGGCCTCTTAATCCATTCAATTTCATTGAAACTAGCATGCTTGCCTGCAGAATAGTAAAAAAATTATAATTTTCATGAATGATTTAGGATATACTTGGATGCTAGTTCAACTTCTAGGTAAAATCAAGCGGAGTTCATATCTTCTTTGACTATGTCTAAGCTTATAGAGCCTCTCTTCAATCTACATTGTCCTATTCGATGTCTCTGACTCCCTTTTGTAACATTCTAAAGGATGTATTGCAATTAAATGCAAAGATAATTTTACAAAAACAAGTCACTTTGCATTTGAGAAGGCTTCTCAAGTATGAAGCATTGTCATATTCACTTCATCATCAATCACAATTGTTTTTACCAAAGAAAAGGCCTTTTGTTAACTCATTCATCCTGTTTTAATGGAATCCATCCACAAGGATTATTTATTTTCTATGTGTTTCTTTTCCAAGATTTTTGTTTATTTTCCAAATTTGATTAATATAACTTTATTATTTTTTGAGGAAGAAAGATATGGAAACTATGGTAGTGTTTGGCAAAAGCAATGTTTATGCCTTATCCTCTTTTCTATGCTGCCTAAACAAGACTTACAGCTTATCAAACACAAAAACACCTATCTTGTGTGTCAACCATCACTATTAGCTATCAACATTTCCTTCAAAGTCATATCTTTTCTCATTTCGCTCTTCTCATCCTTATGCTAAAACTCCTATTAGAAGATATAACAATAAGCTTTGTGGCATCTTCCTTCCTATCTAAAGTGCTTTTATGGTTTTTTCCTAGGAATTGAAATTATGTAACTCCTACATTATTTGTTAGCTAACTTAATTTAAGGGGGTCATTTTCAAAAGCAAGTTAAAGAAACTAACATGTATCAAATTTGGAAGCAAGAACAAATTTTGCAAGTGCAAAATCATATCTTGACAATAGCCCACCAACTATTGCATCTACTTGACAGATTTATCCATTTATGCAATCAATTTCCTTTCTTGGTTGCTATAATTGTTGATGGTTTAGTTTTGCAAAAACATTCTTAACCAAACTGTGCAGGTATAGTGCAAGATGTTTCTAGCATGTATCTTTATAGTTTCTCATAACCTTGGTGTTTGATTAGTTAGAAGATTAATTTTAAAATATATTTCTTATGTGGCTTCAATATTACTAAATGGGAGTTTTCCTTTGCATCCTTATAGGTGATGTTTGACTATTCAACCAAATTTTGCTACATTGTGTTTTCGAACCTAGAAGTGCATCTTGTTATTAAATCTAGAATATTGTCTTGTTCCAAGCTTGATGAATAAATTGGTATGAAACTACTTAACAAGTCAATTTATTTATGTGTTTTTTTGTTTGAATAGTATATACCCAAACTAGATGCAAAATCATATGCATTACATCTTTTGCTTCTACTTCTTAAATGCAATTTGATTTCCAAAAAAGCAGATTACATATAAAGTGATGTTGATAGGATAGGTTAATCACCTATGAAAATGTGGAAATTTAGCCCCCTTTATTCAAGCATAATGCTAATCATTAGGCATCTACTTGGAGATGTATATTATCCATTCTTAGAGTTAGATTAACACGAAACCATTTAGCCCTAAAGAATTGACTTTAGATAGGTTTATCTCAATTTTACAAAGGAAGGTGCAATTGTGGCCTTCACCTACATTAAAGGCCATGAAAACAAGGAAAGCTAACTTATTCTATTGTAATAATAACATTTTTCTTTCTTGCTTGTGAACTCTATTGAACTTATAAAAACCAAGTGTGCATGTTTTGTTTGTTTTCAGAAGTTGAAGTATGGCTTCAATAGTTTATTATCATGCTTCTATTATTTGTTTCTATTATAATTTATATAATTTATAATTAAATTTTTTGGAATTACAAATTACATTTTATAATGACTTTGTAGAATTTTTATATAAGCTGCTTAAGGGAAGTGCTTCCATCACATGAAATTAAAAGCAACTCCTTCTTTTCATTACTTAATATGTAACTATGTGTAATATACTTATTGGTCGTATATTTGCAAGCCATCTACTATCAAGTGTATCTTTCATAAGAAAAAGGTGCGTATATCCTATTTGTATGAAGTTAGAATTTGTTTTTCTTAATTATTTTTTGAATTGCATTGGTGCAATTAGTATATCTCTTACACAATTCTTTTACTTCAATTAGCATGACTTTAAACTATTTTGTGCAAGGATGCTTGTAAGTGATGATTTTGGAGACATTGTGCTAAGGTAGTGTTACAAGCGAACTTTTTCTTCTTTTAATATCTCTCTATAGCTAAAACACATAGTACTTTGACTTGAATGTGCTTTTGATCCTAGTATTATAGCATGCTATCAAAAAGTGAGAGAAGTTGAGTTTTTATAAGGATTAATTGAGTATCAAACAAGTTTATTATAGTTGTGATTAGTTATCTTATAAATTGTTTGGTTTAAATAATGGGTTCATAGTTGTCATTTATTTAGTTTATTGCACAATAAGGTATTTGAATACTTTCAAGGTTGTGGTGCTAACATGTGAAGTGCATAAAAAAAGAACTAGTAACATTGTCTTCTTTCAAAGGAAATACTTTTTAGTTGCTTTGACGATTGATTAGTAATATTTGTTTCAAACTTTGACAGTTAAAGAATTCTAAATGCACACTTTATTGCTATAACTTTGAAACAAGTTTTATTTTAAATATTGTATCAAAATTTCATCACTTATATTTTATTTCTATTATTAGCATTCAATATATGATGATATGCAAATGCCGTGAAAAATGCATATTTATAAATAAAAAATTAGTGACAATTTTTTTACTAATAGTAATAATTGTCACAAATTATATATTTTTAGTGACAACATAAATATGTTGACATAAAAAAAGTTTTATTGATAATATTTGTTGTCACAAATATTATACTTTTAGTGCGAATATAGATATGTCATCACTAGAAAGAGCATTTGTGATAACAATAATCATCACTAAAGTCATTAGTTAGTGACAATAGTATCTCTTTGTCACTAAATTTTAACTTATAGTGATGAGAAAATTCATTACTAATGATTTTTAGTGACAACATAATTTAATCATCCAAAAGTGCCAATTTATAGTCATGCCAAATTTTGTTGCAAAATGAAAGCTTTTAGTGGCAAACATCATTTGTTGTCATAAACAGTTTTAGCATTTTTTTTATACAAAAAATTTATTGTCACCAAAAATATTTTATGATAAAATATCAATTTTTTGACAACTTCTATTGTCACTAAAAGCAATTTTTTTATGTTAATTGAAGGAAATGTTATTAGAAAAATAATTTGTATTTGGTATTTGTTAGAAAAATGATAGGACACAAAAAGTTTATAATTATTTGAGAAAATTGGTGCTCGCTATTAGAAAAATATCAAAACACAAAAGTTCAACAAAAAAAAAGAAAAAGAGAATAAGCCATGTCGGTTATTAACTTAAAACCAAAGTGGCTTTACAAACTCAATGGCAAGATAAAGAGTTAGATCAAAAAAAAAAAGTAATACAAAAGTAGTTTTGAACATTAGATGTTAATTATATAAAAAATTGATAACTAAAGAGATATCAAGAGGTAACTAATTTCTTTATTCACAAGGTTATTGGAAAATGCAAATACTTAGCATATTGGTTCTTATTTATGATTAATGCCTAATGTTATATTAATTGTCAACTAACTAAACTACACTATGTCATTCATGAGGTTATTAGAATTACAAGCACTCAATTTGAACTACCAAATCTTTATACAACACTTTTAGACATCAGTTGTAATTAAGAATTGACGTTTAATGTTCTACTCCTCTCTAAATTTGGCTCACAAGAACTTTTTTATATGTACTACTTAGACTTGGAAGTGAAATCCTCAACACCCTCATCTTTGTGAAACTAGAGCCTTCTACTGTAATTAAGTAATTGACATACAAGCTAGGTCTATAATTTTCTTACTATTACAATGGAAAGAAATATTAATGAATTAAGCTCTCATGTGCTTTATGTGGTGGGAGGCTTCTATCTCCTAGAGGTGGAGTGTCATGAGAATCCTATCTCTCGATCTATATTGTCTTGTCTAATTCAGAAATCCTCAAACAATATAAAGAAATTACAAAACTTGGTGGAATAGAGGTTAAACCTAGATTATTGTTGTCATAGCTCATATCACAAGGAGTTTTTACAATTGACTTCAATCTTGACTTTCCTTCTCATTTCCTTTGGTGGAAATGCCTTTTACAAATGATTTTTTTTAATTCTTTGATATACAATGATGCCTATATATACATCAGTCCATAATCGATGTTGAACATAGAAAATAACTAATGTTAAAGAGCAATTCTATAGTAGTGTTCCCTCTTCTTATTTTTTTTATTTACAATAATAATAAAAAAAGCCTTTAGGATATAACTTTTTATTTGTTGCTTTATTTTTTTTTGTCTAATCACCCTTGGTATTGGGCAGCTATATTGAATCCCTACTAATCTGGAGTTAAATTATGTTAGAGCTTTTTTTAGGAGTAAAGATCTCCAAATGCTTATTTTTTCTATTTACATAACTTGAATTTGGAACCTTACATAAGGAGATTAAACTCTCAACCACTCAAACCAATAGGCATTGGTTTATATAGT
This sequence comes from Sindora glabra, assembly GCA_020226215.1. Taxonomy (NCBI): domain Eukaryota; kingdom Viridiplantae; phylum Streptophyta; class Magnoliopsida; order Fabales; family Fabaceae; genus Sindora; species Sindora glabra. Next base: position 46,691,388 of record CM035232.1, on the reverse strand, counting down.
TTTCTTTTACAATAATAATACCAAATTCCTTGTTCATCAATAAGCATAGTGGCTTTTTATTTCTTCTTTTATATAGTTTTCTTTACATTATATTCACTATTTTAAACTAAATACAAAGTTGAAGCCTATTTGAGCTCTGAAGAATTTCAAGTCTAGATGAGTAAAACTAAGGAATTGTTTGATTCACATGGAAACTACTTTTGGAATTTGAATTTTCTAGGATGGAAATTCCTTTGTGAACTTGTCAAGAAACATTTAAAGTTATTTGGCTAATATCAAGGAAATGACACTTTCTAAGAATTAATTTCATATATTTTGTTTAGTTCAATTTTGAACTTCCTAGGAAATGTTAACAAAATAATTATTATATTCCATATAACTATAATGCAAAAAACTTGAAAATGTAAATGAATTTCAAATATTTTTTTTGTGGAGTGATGTATCATGTATCTTTTGTATCATAAGTTTTTAAACTTGTAATTTTTATTTTCATAAAAAATTAAAATTAACTTAATGAATTATATATAAAATATTAAAACCACACATCTTTTATATTTTTTGGAAAGAAATGGCATGAACAAAAAATAACTCTTCAATGAGATGAATCCTATAGATTAAATAAAAGCATAAAGTTGTCATTAGTTAAAATTAATAAGGATATTTTTGTATTTATCTTTATAAAAGATGCAAGAAGTCCAACTTATAAAGGTGGAGTGGGTAAAGCTACTTCTTATATTTTGTGAGAAATTAAATTTCTTGAAAAGTCATACTTCCCCCATTTTGACACTTAATAAGCCAATCAAATAAACCATCCAATATCTACTTCTCAAAAAGTTGTACTTCTCAGAGAATTTTCTGTCAACCAAACGACTCCTCATTGCATGTAAACGAAGGATAAAATCAATATAATACAAAGGTTGCTGATCGATACTTTCATTCTCAATAAACTCACTCCTAGTCACTTAAGCAGCGATTTAACTCATAAATGTGGGCTTGACTGGTATGTGAGAAGTTCGTTGGAAATAAGCTCGAATAAAATAAGAGTAAACTTTCTTATAATAGACTTGCCAATGATCTGTCCGCTTAATTCCGATGGAAATTGACGTCAAATACTTCTAGTTAACACTACAAGAAACTTGTCATTAGAGGCGTGGAATGCTTAGTTCTACAAAGAAACCTGTCATGAGAGGTAAAGAATATAAAGTAATGTGATTATATTTTCGTTTGATTTCTTGCGTTCGAAAACTAACTAAGATTCCACACTATAAATTTAGAAGGGAATTCAAAATACATCAATCCCATTACCAAAAAAAAATTAATGAGCTAAACTACAATTAATTCAGTTATTCATTAATTCTAAATGTCATTGTTCACTCGAAAAAGTCAAGGAAAAATTCATATTTTGGGATAGTTTTGGAATGTAAAATAAAATTTCAAGGAAAGAAATAAATATTTCAAAAATGAAACAAACGCATGTAATAGTTTTGGAATGCAAAATAAAATTTCAGATTTTGCCAAAAAAAATCATATACGATCCACTAAGATGTCCTGGTAAAAAAAAGTAGAGATCGAAAGGGAGATTAACCTGATGAAACTTCTATAAGAAAAGGCAGAGAAGCCGCAACGAGAGCGCGCCACTAATGCCCGAAGGGTAACAACATCAAAATGATTGGAGTAAACAACAAATCGTTAATTTATAATTACCCCCCAAAAAAAAGAAGAAAGCATTATTAGGCATAGTATAGTGCGAAGAAAATATAAGAAGTTAGCCTAAAAAGCTGCCCGCTAATATGGAGTGGGATCAAGATGAATCGAGTTGAGTTTTCACTTGATTGGACATAATTCGATCAAAAATTGAAGGTGTTTGAGTTCAGCTTGAGCTCGGCTCAAGCTTGAATTATAACAGAAGAATTGACTCGTACATGGTTTGATTTGAAATAGTAAGGCCGGATAAGTAGCTTAATTAATTTGATAGTTATGAAATTTTTATCAAATTGTAAATAAGCCTTATGCTTGATTGATTAAAAATTAGTCAGTTTAGTATAAAATTTAATTTTTCAATAAATATATAAACTTAAAACATAAATTGATTAAAAACTAAATTAAAATCCTATCACCATTTACAAATTACTTAAAAAAGGGTTATAAACTTATTAATATTAATACTTAATTAAAAAAAAGAGATAGACTATTGGTATTTTCTTAAAATATTTTTGAAAGAATATATATAAGAGCTACTTGCAAGTTACAAAAGTCGAGTAAAAATAAATTGTGTTAATATTATAGTTCATATTGACAATAATAATTGTTTACTAAAAGGCAAATTATTTATATAATACTTCAAAGTTTCTAATTTATAAGTCCATTTTAAATTAGCACTGAGATTGGAGTTGCAATTTTATTATAGACTAAAATTGTGGATAAATACAATCATTTTATAGAAAAATTATATAAAAAATTAAATGTTGTACTTAATTAAAAGCCAAATTTAAGGATTATTCTTTCTAGATTTTACATTTTAATTTTAAAAAATAAGATGACTTAATAAATTTTTCTGTTCTCTCATCTTTTCCTTTTTTTTTTCAATCTAAGGAATTTTGTCTCTCCACTTTTGTTATTCAAATAAAGAATTACATGAACTACCTAAAAGGAATGAATTGGGTAAAGAACTTGTTGGCCCAAAAAGACAGCAAAGAATAACTTAAGCTGCAGATTACTTAGAGTTATACACTTCTTTCAATATATTTTTGTATCACATTTTAGAGCCTGCACAATTTATTGGAGAGAGTGTATAATATACTCTTAAGAGTGTACTAAGTATTTCCCCCCATTACATATATTTATATATAAAGAATGATAGAAGAAATTAAAAGAAAAATTAACTTATCTAATGCTCTCGCACTCATGATTATAATTACTTTATTATTAGAAAAATGTGAATAAATACAGAAAAATATATATATAGTCACGGAACAAAATTACAAAAAAATTGATTCTACTTAATAGCGAGGATTGTTTATTTCAAGATTTTGCTCCTTAATTTTAAAAATTAAGATCACCAAATTAAATTGTCCGTCCTCCGATCTTTTTCCTCTTTTATAATCTAACCACCTTTCTCTCTCCATTTATGTTGTTATTCTTCTTAAATATCATTTTATTCGTTCCTATTATCTAATAAACTTTCTCTCTCGAAGAATGTTCCTGTTCTCCCTCACCACGTCTTAGTCAAGCTAACAGACAATTCTCCCTCCGAATGTTATTTCCTCTTATTCTTTTTCTTTTAAAATTTTAATAACAAAAATGTCTTAGGCTATAACTTTTGTACGAACTAGCTACCAAATTCCTTGGTCATTAATGCGTGCTTAGTGGCTTTTTATTTCTTCCTTTATATAGTTTCTTTTCGTTATATTCACTGTCTTAGACTAAATACAATTAAGTAAGAAGTTGTGGTCTATTGGAGCCCTTAAGGATTTCATGCCTAGTTGAGTAAGGCTAATTGCGTGTAACTGAGGGATAAAATCAATACGATACAAAGGTTGCGTTGGAAATAAGCTCGATAAGGATATTCTCATTCTTATTGAGCAAGACTAATTGCCCTTAAGGATACTCTCATTCTCAATAAATTCAATATAATACTTGATGAACTAGTTGACTCGTAAATGCGGGCTTGACTGATATGCGATAGGAAGTTCATTGGAGATAAGCTAGAAAATAAGAGTAAATCTTCTTATAATAGACTTGCTATGATCTATTCACTTGAATTACCTCAGAAACTTCCAATTAACTACAAGAAACTTGTTGTGAGAGGAAAAGAATATAAAGTAATGTATATTTTCTTTTGACTACTAGTGTTGGCGAACTAACTAATATTCCATACTATAAATTTATGAGGGAATTCAAAATACCTCAACCCCACACCCAAGAAAATCAATGAGCTGAACTACAATTAACTCATTTCTTCATCAGTTCTAAAATGTCATTGTCCATTCAGAATAGCCAAGCAAAAAATGATGATATGTTAGCTAGAAGAGTTGAGGCAATCAAAGACAATCTTGACAAGTTGAAAATATCAATTCCTCGTCATCCTAACAAGGATGCAGGGGAATTTGCTCGTGATCTCGATTCAAAGTTTGATAAGATAGAAGATGACATCAATCAGACAGAGGGTTTTATTCGCGAAGCTCGGCAGAAAGATTTTCAAGAGGATCAGGGACTCAAAATTTCAAAGAGGCTTCGAAAGGTTTTTGAAAGAGTGGAAGAGAAGATCATCGCAGATGGAGATGCCATGAAAGCTTTTGAGGTGAGTTATGGCCATCTTGAGAAACTTCAGCACAAATTTTGCTCTCTTTTTCTCTCAATTTTTCCCATTGAAGATCCTATAGCAAGAAGACCTTTAATTTATTTGTGGATAGGGGAGGGTTCGATAGTAAGGGAGGAAGATGGTGAAAAAATATTCGAGCAACTCTTAAAACATAATCTAATAATACCATATGGCAAGAGTCCACATGTCAATAAATGTCAAATTCACCCATGTTTTCATTACATGTTGATTTCATTGGCCAAGAAGGCCAACCTCTTTGAATTTGACTCAAGAGGATCACAGCTTTCGAATGTCAACAGCTTCTTCAACTCTCGACGAGCTCGTTTGACATTTGATAGCAAATCTGCGCCATCTGAGAATGGAAAAAAATATGCTGAATCATTAAGGACGATTTTTAATATTGATGATAAATACATTGGTTTTGATTCTGAGTTGCTTGCCAAGTTGAAAAAGCTAGTAGTGCTTCAATTGGGCCGATGGCATAATTTTAAAAAGCGTCATATTGAAATTATCTCAGGTGAAGCAATTCTTAGGGGCTTAATGGATCACAAGAATTTAAAATATCTTAGCCTACGTGGAATATCAAGATTGACTTCACTTCCTCCCTCTCTCTTCGAGATTATTAGTCTTGAAATTCTAGATCTCAAAGCTTGTCACAACTTGCAGAAATTGCCTCCTAACATAGCTTCATTGAGGAAGCTAACACAATTTGATGTATCAGAATGTTACTTCTTGGAAAACATGCCAAGGGGACTTGACAAGCTCACTTCCCTTCAAGTACTTAAGGGACATGTAATAGGAAGCTCGTCACCCAATCCTTGCACAATAGGCCAGCTTATAAATTTGAAAAACTTAAAGCGGCTCAGCATGTATATAGGAAATGAGGATATGGAGAAAGGTCAGCTTCATAGGATGAGAGAGTTGTCATCAATTCAGAGCCTCAATATATCATGGGTTGGAATTTCAAAGGGCGAAAAGAAGGCAAATGGGAAGCAGACCCTCACTTTTCCCATGTCTTTGAAAAAGTTAAAACTTGAGAATGTTCCTCAAGAAAAACCAGAATGGTTAGATCCTCAAAAATTGCCAAATCTGGAGAAGTTATATATAATGGGAGGGAAGCTTAGCAGTTTGGATCATGTGAAGTCCGAGCTCAAATGGAACGTGGAAATTCTACATCTCATGTATTTGAAGAATCTGGAAATTGGATTGTCCGGATTGAGGGAGCTGTTTCCTTCCTTAAGATATGTGCAGACGAAATGCAGAGAAGGTTATGCATCCAAGACATCTGAAATATTCAGAAGTTATGTGGATTTGGATGAATGGAGCAAAGAAGATTCCAAGTATAAATAGGTATGTCAATTGCTTAAATTATCATGATTTTTTAAGCATAATTATCATATATATATATATAAAGACCATAATCTTGTCACATTATTCTATGCAGGAGGTTCTTTTGATTGTTCAAATTGTTGTTGATTGGTGTAATGCGCTTTATCGAAAGTTATATCATTTTTGAAAGCTTGATACCCAAGTATGCGATTGGTTTGTTAAGTTAAAAAATATTTTGCGTAGGAAAAACATTCTCATTTACTCGTGTATGATTGGTAAATTAGTTTCATGACATGTATATATCGTATGATTAATAAGATAATAATATCATCATATAGTGGGAAAATAACTCTAAGATAATAATATCATACTGCACTTTGTGTATAAGATCGGGACTTTAACGTCCAAAAGTTTTATTTTTTACAAGTTAATACGTGTATTTGTCAACAAAATAAATTAATTTCATTAAATTACCACCCAAAAATGCATAAATATATTTTAGATAGTTCACTATTTCTAATGTATTAAATATGCGTTAAATAGGGAAATATAATTATAGATTGTCTCTTCTATTTAATAATTTTTCGTACAAGTTATCCGAGTCACTATTCAATAAATAATGTCTGCTTAAGAATATTTCATGGTTAAGGAACCGTGAAGCTAAGGTCCTTTTTTATTTCTTTAGTTGCATTTTTTTCTTTTTCATGATTTCAAACTTTTTTCCCACTTGCTTTCCTTCTCTCTTACTCTCTCTCTCTCTCTCTCTTTATTTTAGCCAATTAAATTATATTCACTAAACTTTTGGAGTTTTTGTGATAACATTATCCTCTACCATATTTCGATATTGACAGATATATTTTCAAAATGAGCGAAGGAGGGGACATGATGGTACTTCGATGTGGATACTAAAATTACTAATTTTCCCTCTTAAGTTAGATAAAGAATAGTTTTTTTTTTTTTTTCAGCAAAAGCAAGAATAGAGAATGTTAACCTCTACACAAAGGTTTGAAATTTAAACAAGAGCGTTTTTTCTGTCAATATTTGATTTAATTAAATTTTGAAATAATTACTCATCCTTTCTTCCTTATCTAAAAGTTCTTCGTAATGACATTTCAATTTTGTTGACTATATATTTTAATCTTTTTGTCAGATCCATATATATGAGAACCAGATGAAAAGCAATGTTGCTCGGAGACAACTAGTTCAAGAAAATAAGGATATAATTTGGAATATATGTACTTTATTTATTACTATGGACGGATACTTCATGTAATGTTTATGGATATGTTTATTTTTATAACCTCCGAATTCTCAGTGGCAAGTTTTTATTCATTTATTTAAGTTTAACCCACAATTATTCACCGCACGTTCGAAAAGTATAGTTCATATGGTGTAGGGATGGTATTTTCCAAAAAAATATTATATTCTTAAAGTTTTGTTGAATAACAACACAAATAAATAAGATTTCAAAATCTACTTAAACTTCCTTAGAACTTGATGAATAATATTGAAACTGTTAATGTCACAGTTAAATTTAGCGTTAGTGTTTTTTTTTAACGGAAAATTCTTTTAATAATAATGTCATTTAATTTGTATTTATAATTGTAATTATATATATATTCTATTTATTTAATACTATATACCGGGAGTATGAGTAAAAAATATACAACATCCAATTATTTACGAAAGAACTTATTCTGCCTGCAATTAGAATATTATACATTATTTTATTGATCATACCATATAGAACGATTTGAAATTTCCTTATTTATATATATAATTTTTCTAAAAACATTATTCAATAAAATAAATATAATTAAATTTAAAATTATTGATTGGGAGAAAAATGAATAAAAAAATATGAAGCTTCCCAGAAGCTACTTTCTGACGCAACAATGCTCTCGTTTCGAACACAGCTTTACAAGAGGAGACAACCAGGAATATTTGCGCAAATTGTTAGGAGAATAAAGAGACAGTTTTAACAGTTTACGTGTTAATTGCTTTACTCGACGAAAATTAAATGGAGGCAAATATATCCTTCCTGTAATTCTTTATTATATGGTGTCATTCATTTTTACTTTGGGTCCTTTATTTCACGCGAAAATTCTTAAACTTATTATTATTATTTACTTTTCTTATGTTTAGAGGTGATAGAAAAATTTAACAATGAAAAATACATTCTTGTCAACATAATTTGATAGTGTATTTAGGAAAAGTGATTTCCTAATTTTGTTAAAGAAAATCATTATTCAAAATCACCATTTATTAAATAATTTGACTCTCCCTCTTTGCTTTACTTCCTAATTTTCTCCCTATGTCTTTTCTATTTTTCTCTTCCTATCCCTTTCTATTTCCCTTCCTCTCTCTCTTATTTTCTCTCTCTAATCTCTACCACTCTTTTATTTTGCTCTTTTTTTTTTCTCTCCCCCTCTTTCTTTCCTACTATTTCATCTTTTTTCTTTCCTCTCCCCTCTCTTCCACAAGAAAATAGTTTCTTTCAAACACCAAATGAGAAAAGGTCTTTTCTATTATGTTGTCAAATGACCAAAAAAAAGCAACTAATTTTATAAATTGTATTTTCATAAAAAATATTTTCCTTAAAATTTCATTTCCTATCAAAACAATAGACCCTTAGTATCTAGAAAAACTCAAATTTCATGTATTTAATTGAGCCATTATAGTTCAATGGTTATCATTCATGCCTTTAAGTCTTGCAAAGTTATAAGTTCTGCTAATATGATCTTGCCAAAACAAGGACTGATAGGAAGAATTTAGAGAGGTCATTAAGAACAACTATTTTTCACTTGCACGAAGCCAAATGGTGGTGGATTCACCTTTAGCCCTCTAACACTTAAGTTAGTTTGAGTAAAAATGTTATTAGTGCAAAGCAGAGAATAAAGAGTGTACCTTGTTAACTTGACTGATTTCACAAGGAGGATCTTACTAGGTGTTATGGGTTGATAACTCTTTAACAAAAATTGTGCAATGTATACTTGTCACTCTTAGTGAACATTCAAGCCTTCTCATTAAACTCATGCAAAACTCTTGAAATAGATAATGGAACTCATAAGTACGTAGGCTATAATTGAATGTTACTAAAGTACTTATAAATACTGACCCATCAGATCATCCCACACATGGAATCTTTGAGCACGATGACCCTAAAAAGAGACAAATTGAATAAGGAGAGGGACACTCCATTCACTTGGTATATGCCTCATTCCATACTTTTAAGTGTGTAGGGGATGGTTAAAAGCCAATACATTCAAGTCCCTATCTTAGTACCCATGCACCCTGCCTGCCCTTTCGACATTCCACTCCCTTAAAAAGTATTTTGAACAAAAGTCTACATGGTACAAGTAGATTGTAATCCTTCAAATGTTTGATTGGAACCAAAATACATTGATACAGATATAAAAATGTGATGATTATAAATATAGGTCTTTTGAACTCTTTTAAATTCTCAAATCATGCCAAAATTATCAAAATACTGCAAATTTGAGAAAATCAAGAAAAATAGTACATAGGTTGGATTGATCCCAAATTTTAGCCATAGGACATCCACAATATGCTTGATTTTTTCACCAAGTTTCATCTTAAACCAAATATGTTTACCTATCAGATTATCACAACTGCTAACTTATGACATTCTCTCCCACTTCAAATGTTAGTGTTATCATTAATGACTTAATATAACATGACTCCATGAAGAATCTATTTACTCTCTCAAAACTTCATATTAGTTTTCAGCCTACTCCTCTAATTTATTATGTCAACAATGCATGCTTGTCTTTTTAAATCCTATGAATGTTCCCTCATCTCAAATATGGGTTATCTCTTTTGCAACACCAATATCTTTTTGGCCAAAGGCATCCTCTACAAATTTCTCAAAGTGTTGTCTTTGTATACTTCTTTCAAAGTATCTTGACACCCTCTAGTGTTACTTTCCTACTAGCCCTTCTAAACTCATTACCTCTATAACTTATCTAATGGGCAGTGGCCTCTAGAACCTTATGCTTATTGTCTTTGCAACTTGCACAAATGCCACCTTCATAGCAAAAATGTGCTAACATTATAGCTCATGAACAATGCTTAGCACTTTGAACTACCTACCAACAAGTGCCTTACACCTAGTATCCTATTGCATTAGTGTAAGAGCTAAAACTTACTCTTAATCTATGCAAAGGTCCTATAACCCTACTTATAAGTCTACTAGTGTCACTTTTGATCAATTTAAAAGACTTCACAAAGACACTTTCACACTTAATTGGATCTTCTGATCCTTTTTGAATAATTACCTTTTGGCATCTCATTAGCCATCACAGCCCATTCTTAAAGTAGAGGCACTTTAGCATTGTAGTCCTCATAACTAGTTATCCAACAATGTCTAAGCTCTTGTAGTTCTAACTTGAGTGCATCATCTAATAACTTTCATGAACATCCATCCAATGGCTCCCTCACTTTAATAGCTTGATAAAGTTAAGCATAGAGTCCTTTCACACTCTAACTCAAGTCTAATTTTGCTTGTGCATGAATAAATGTGAACTCATGGTCATTGCCACAAAGTCTTTCAACAATATGACTATGTAATGCTAGTTTGCTACCCCTCTTTTAAGTCAAAGCAACTATGTAGTCTAGCCTATTACATGAAAGAATCTTATAGGTGATTATGCACTCTCTATCCAACTCACAGATTATGCACATAGCATTAACTCTATTGAATCTTTGCTTTACCCTCTGCCTATGGTCCTTCAAGTTATACAAACAATCCCTTGGACCACTTTGACACAATTTAAGACATTCCTTTTAAAGCCATCCACTTTGCTTCCTAGTTATCCTCCTTTAAGCACCAAGACCGATCTTTCTAGATGACATTAACATAATTTTGGACTACTTCCTCTGGAGCAATTACTTGAAACATTACTCTGATATGTCATCCCTCAAGATATGTCCATTGACTATAGCCACATGTTTCTACACATCAAGTCTTCTGGCAAGACTAAGGCTTCTCCTACTAGATTAACTATTAATTCACTCATCTCTCTAGATGATGGTTTATATCCCTTGACGCCATTACTATGAATGAGAATATAATAAATCTCCTATACACACAAGTAAGTTAGCTTTCTAGCATAAATGCTTGCACCTGATGTACTAATCCATAATTACTTGAATGCATTATCCTCCCATATATTGGCATCTTAGGTTGATCTAATCTCTTGCACCTTTTGGTTAAATCTTTGGAATGATTCTCCAAATTTAAGGATGATTGTTTTGCATATCTCTCATATAGCATTGAATAGGCTACATTCCAAACCAATTGTAGCTTACTCAATCTTAGCCCTCTAGCATAACCTAAGCTCTAATATCAAATGTCACAAGCCACTAGCTCTCTATCCAAAATTATGTGGTGTATGCTTGCAACTCTTGGTAAACATGCAAACCTTCCTAATAAACCCATATGGAATTCTTAGAATAGAAGATGGAATTCACAAGTCTACAATCCACAACTAAATGTCATCAAAGCACCTATGCATACCAAACTATAAGATCGTCCCACATATGGAACCTTTGAGCACAATAAGTGTAACAAGGGAAAAACTAAAGAAGGAAAGGGACATTACATTTTCTTATTATATGCCTCATTCCATAATTTTGAATTTATAATAGATGGCTGTAAGCAAACACACTTGAATCCTTAATTTAGTGCCTAAGCACCCCACCAGTTCTTCTAACACTCTATCCCTTTAAAAAGTATTTTGAACAGTAGCCTACCCAACATAAACAAACATACTTTTCTCAAGTCATCATAAGCCCTTGTTATAATGCTTTGGGCGACTAATTGGCACCAAAATGCACCAGCACAAAGATGAAAATGTGAAGATCACAGATATAAGTTTTTCAAACTCTTCCAAATTCTAGAGCAATGCCAAAATTATTAAAATATCTCCAAACTTAGGAAAATAAGGAAAAATAATACACAAGTCAAATTAATTTCAAATTTCAACCATAGGAACTCCACAATATGCTTTATTTTTCTACCAAGTCCCGTCTTAAACTAAGCATATTTGTTTGTTCGCTATTACAACTACTAACTTATGATATTAGGGGTGCACTAATCTTTTTATATTAGTTAAAGGTCCTCAAAAGGGCAATAAGGCTTTCTGTCCTTGGTAAATCATTATAAACTTAATAGTTGTATCCAACTAATAAAGTGGTTAGTCCCAGCTAGCATAATAGTTATCTTCAATTGTGTTGTTGAAAGCAACTAGCCTTGTCCACTTGGTATTAACACAGCTTGTTAGTTGTCACAAGCTAACAACTAGCTTTTTCTAGTGAAGGTTGTATACTTGTGGGCTAATCTACCCTTTTACACCACAAATTGGTTGGTTAGTCCATGATCATTAGCCGCTCATGTACAATTGTTAGCATTCAACATGTTTTACATTTGGTTCCCACTTGAATTAAGTGATTTTTCTCTATCTCCTACAAAGAAAAAATGTATTGATTTTTCCATTCCTAATTATATATATTTTTGTATCATAATTAATACTATTTAATTCTAATTGCACCTAGGGGTGGAGGGGGTTATAGCTAAGTTTTGCTTAAAATAGGTCAAGCATGCATTAAAAAAAAGGAAAACTAGCCTAGCTTATCCTATATGCATACAGTAGGGTTAGAATTTGGCATATAAATTCATACATAAATTTTTAAAGGTTTAATCTAATCTCTTAGCCAGTGGAGGTTTATTAGTAAATATTCTTCAAAAATATTGTGAGGAGTAAAATTAAGTTGATCTAAGTCAAAATTTGAAGTTATTAGGCATAGAAAATTTTAAAGTTCAAAGTTCAACTCATATTGACTAGACAAAAATTACTAAACGTTGCAAATTTTGGTAAGTTGAAAACTCATCAATTCAAATTTGATTTCATTTCAAAATAAATATAAATATCACAATAATAATTATTAATTAACCATTTAGGTAATTGTAATATAAGTCAAAATTAAGAGAAAGATGATATGTTAAAATTTTTCATATATTTTATAAAACTTTTCTTCTAAATATTATAATATTAATTATTGTATAATTTAATATATGAAAAATATGACTAGCCTAATAGGCTAGACTTTAAATAATATGACCTAGTGTACTTTCTAAAATAGATAAAAGGTTTAGCCTAATCCTATTCAATTTTATAAATAAATGAGATTAATTTAGATAAAAAAAAATAAGTCATGTTGCTAGGAGCCTGAGTGCTTCACTTCTATCCCTATTATATCCTTGATCATTAACTTATTGTTTTCAAATCTAGTTTGAATGGTACTTTTACAAAATTTGTGAATTGAGATTAAAATCACTCTAACAAGTTAAATCCTAAAACATTAAATCAAATGATGCAATAATATGTCAAATTAAGGTTTTACATTGTAGTCCATAATTGTAATATCACAATTGCAATATTACCTGTAATATTGTTGTTATAGATTGCACTACATCCATGATTTTTCACAATATCATGTTGTAATTATCGCATTTTCTTGCATTTACTCGCAATTTTGATAACTGCAACAAAACCACAACCACAATATAGAATCATGGGTTAAATATATAAAAATAAATTATAAATAACAAATTTTGACTATCTTCATATAATTTGAGATATATTAAGTGGAAAGAGTATTTTTTTTATATGAGAATAATAATAAGAATAAGAGGAATAAATTATAACTACCAAATCTTTTATTGAAAGGTTATGATTAAAATACAAAATTATATGACTTTTTAAGTGATCATATGGTTATTTTAAGTGATTAATTATGTGGGTTTTAATTATATTTTAATCATGAATATTAAATACAAAATTTGTTGGTTACAATTTCTCCATTTCTTATCGTTTGCATAAAAATACTCTTCTCATTATTATCAAAAAGAAAAAATAAAAATTCTCTCACTTGATATGGCTCCTACAAATTGGATTTTAATTTTAGAATTTAAAAATTCATTAAATTTTTATAGTTTTAAAGAACATACAAGAGATTTTAGAAAAGAATGTTATCTTAATTGTTTTTTGGTAGTGGTAGAAATGGTACTCAACACATATACATAAGGTCATAGGTAACTCCAAATTTAACGGAAAATAAAATTTTTAAGAGAATATCGGTGTCACTACACCAATAAAATACCAACTTATATTAATATTTAAGAGAAAATATATTTTAAGGTTAGCGTTGACACACAATACGTAAAAATAGATAAATATATATAATATTTTTAAGACATCAAATAATGACGATGACAATTCAGCTTGTAGAAGTAATAAACCCAAAACAAATAATGGCAGTAGCAATCTAGTCCGTTTCTTTTTAACAGATCGCAACTTCACAAGTCAATTAACACACATCATGCAGATGTGTAAATCAAGTCTTTAGACATTGAAGGATCACTCAATTCGAAAATTGTAATCTTAGTTCAAAATCACATGCCGTTGCCGCAATATTGTAATTGTGTAGTTCTTATGAAAAATTAGAGGCGCAACGGTTACTTTTGGTGCTGAAACGACAGTGGCAATCATTATACATTATTTTTTTAAATAAAAGTTAAAAATCATAGTATTTAACCTGTAAATAAATTTTGACTGATATGATATATTATTTTTAATTAAAAAATTAAGCATTATAAATTAATCCTATTGCACAATTTTAATTATATATCATACAAACAAAAGAAAATTGTATAGTCATAAAGTTCATATCTCACATTTTTACTTTTGTAACATCTACAATCACAATATATGGATTGTACCTAAAATTATAACCACAATCACAATTTAAATTGCATGTTATAACCTATTTCAATGAATATTCCTTTCTTACACATTTTACGCGGACAAAATAAAGCTACCAAATTATTTAAAAAGTACTAATATTGGTTGAATCACAAGTAACGTAAATAGTACTCAATGCTTTCCCTCATCCCCAAGCTTCTAAAATTCTTCTTCACGTTACTTTTATCATTAATATATATATATATATATATATTCCTTTCTTGAAAACTTCCCAATTATCTAAATTTCCGCTTCACTTTACTTTTATCACATAAAATATAGGGAAAAAATTAGGCCGGTGTCATTTAATGTAATTTATTGCAGGAAGTACTTGAAACTTACTTTCTTTTATTTAAGTGCACCCGTATATGAAAATTTACCACGATACTTAAAAGATAAAATAATATATTTACAGTGCATTTCAAGAAGACCAAAAGAATCAAAATAGGAACCTCTTTTGGCACATATTAAAATTGGAGAAATTTTAATTTAATACAAATAAAAAATAAAAGACTAAAAATTTATAAGAATTAAAATTGGAAAACTATTAACTTGATAAAAAATAAATTAATATAAAATTTTAATTATAAATAAAATTTATAAAAATTCAAATTTTTAGGAATTAAATAAATTTTTAGTTAATATAAAAATAAAAATAAATAAGAACTTAGAGACAAAGTAACATATTGTTATTTGACAATTTAAATGTTAATTAGCCTTGATTTATCTATTTATTTGAGATTTTTAAGTGGTGTTACTATTTGGAGATAAAATAGTAATATATTACTATCTGAAGAATAAACATGTTGTTATTTGGCAATTTGGTTATTAATTAGACTTAATTTATCCATTTATTTGAAATTTTTTGTTGGTGTTACTATTTTGAAATAAAATAATAACATCCTCTTCTTATGATAGTTTAGTTATTAATTAAACTTAATTTATTTATTTATTTGGTGTCTTTGGTTGGTCTTACTATTTTGAAATAAAATAGTAACATATTACTATCTAAAAAATAAACAGTAACATGCTCTTCTTTAAAAGTTTGATTATTAATTAGACTTGATTTATCTATTTATTTGAAGTTTTTGATTGATGTTTCTATTTTAGAATGAAACAATAGCATGTTACTGTCTAGAGAACAAAAATTTAGTTATTAATTAAACTTGATTTATCTATTTATTTGGTGTTTTTAGTTAATGTTACTATTTTGAAACAAAATAGTAACATCATCTTCTTTATCAAATTGGTTATTAATTAAACTTGATTTATCCATTTATTTGAAGTTTTTAATTAGTGTTACTGTTTTGGAACGAAATAATAACATGTTACTATTTAGAGAACAAACAATAATATATTGTTATTTTGAAATTTTAGTTGTTAATTTACACTTGATTTATCCATTTATTTAGGACTTTTTATTAGTGTTACTATTTTGGAATAAAACAATAACATGTTACTATTAAGGAACAAATAGTAAGATGTTGTTATTTAGTAATTTGGTTGTTAACTAAACTTGATTTATCCATTTATTTGATGCTTTTGGTTGATATTACTATTTTAAAATGAAATAATAACATGTTGTTACTATTTGCTAGTTTAGACTGTTAATTAAACTTAATTTATCCATTTATTTGAAATTTTTTGTTAGTGTTACAATTTTGGAACAAAACAATAACATGTGTACTATTTAGAGAATAAATAGTAACATATTTTTATTTGATAGTTTGATTATTAATTAAACTTGATTTATCCATTTATTTAGAATTTTTTGTTGGTATTACTATTTTAGAACAAGACAATAACTGTTAGTATATATACCCTAAAATCAATCATATAGATGATTATAAAACTAATAATAAGCATATAATTATACATGGAACAAAGCCCAATTAGTTAAGGTTTTCTATGCACCTATTTAAATAGGCTTGTTGGGTAATAATACATTATTATTCATGCATCCTAAAGCATAGAAAAACCCTAGCACCCCTTCTTGACCATAACTCTTGAAGAGGCATAGCTAGCACTACAAGGATAAGGAGAAGAATTCCAACTAGTGTTTATGTGAATGTTCATTAGTGATCTACTAGTTCGTGTAGATATCTCAGAGTCTTCGACTAAAAGGAAGTTGAAGGGATGATCAACGAACGAGTTCTTGAATCATCAGAAAGATATTGTCTAAATCCTATATTTTAATCTAACATTTTGCACGAATCCGTTGACTAAGATCGGTTAATTTTCACTACATTTGATTGGCTTCCGATCCTAACAATAACACACTTTTCTTTGGCAGGTTAGTTATTAATTAGACTTGATTTAATCATTTATTTAGAGTTTTTTGTTGGTGTTACTGCTTTAAAATAAAATAGTAACATGTCACTATCTAAAAAATAAACAATAACATGCTCTTATTTGATAATTTGGTTATTAATTAGACTTGATTTATCCATTTATTTGATATTTTTTGCTAGTATTACTATTTTGGAAGGAAACAGTAACATATTACTATTTAATCCACAAATAATAATATATTATTCTTTAATAGTTTTGTTAATTAAGAAGATTGTTATAGCACTATTAGACACTAAAAGAGTTAGGAATAAAAAATTTAATATAGGATTTAAATGAATTTGAATAGATAAAAATAAAATTAAAGTTGAAAAAATAATAAGAAAATGAAGAAAAATTAAGAAAAATCATTGAAAAAAGCCTTTTACCAACCAGGGATGGCAAGCATATAGATCTCGAAAAGTTGCATGAAATAAAAAAAATTCACCCAAAATGGACAATCAAATACAAAGTTATAATTATTCAAAATTTTAAACTTAATTTACACATTTTTAACTAGGTAGACCCTGCCAAACCTTTTTTTTTTTTTTTGCTTTCTATAAAAAAATCATAAGAAGACAAATAAAAATAAGTGGTCATATGCAAAAATTGGTTAACTAATCATAAAGTTATACCTTTTCAAAATTCTTGATTTATAAATGTATTTTCTTAGTTAAAAAGGGTATTTTAGGAATATAATAGTAATAATTCATAAAATTGACACCTCTTTGAAATAAAGACCGATGCTAACACCTTATTAAAAAAAAGTTCATGAAGTACCACTACGATACAATTTACTATAAAATATATGCATGATCTATCACATGATAGCCCATGAACCCATGACAAATACTTTTTTTCAGTTAAATTATGCAATTTTAAATGAAACAAATTAGTCATTAACATTGTGTGCACATTTATTTTAAATACAAATAAAAATTCTAAATGATAATAAAATTTAAATAAAATCATAAATTTGTTCAAATGTTGAAATAATGAAATAAATTTTCTAGACGGGTTCAGCTTGGGTAACATATAATTATTAGCAAATCATTCATATGTTAAAATGATCCTCTGCATACTTTTAATTAGTCAAAGTAAGCGTTGGAGAGCTAAAAATGCTTTGTTCTCTATAAAAGCAATAATGAAATGGATAGTTCATGGTTTAATAAAGTTTTATATAGGGATGGCGAGAAGTTGAGTCTAGATAGATGTAACCCGAACTCAATCAGATCCAGACTTATTAAGAATCTACTACTTTAGATTTATTAAAAGTCTAGATCCTTTAAATATTCAATAATACTTGATTAAGAGATTTAAAATAGATCCACATAAACCCATTAGTATAATTATAATTTTAAACATCTTTTAATGAAAAGTAAAAAAGTTATTCTTTTCTTATTTATATATGATAATTACACCTATTAATTATGAATTATATTCATTTTCTTATTTGCATCTATTCTTATTTTAACTCACTCATACTATCTATATTAGCTTTCGGATAAATATAAGTTATATTATTATAGATTTTATCAAAGAAAAGTCATGTTGGGTCAACTTGTAAATAATTATCTATCCATTTATATTATAATTAGATACTCATACATTGTACAAACTAATATTATAAAATAAAGAAAATATTATTTTAACATATCTTTTTATCTAATGTAAATATAAGTATTTTTTAATTTTATTTATCTTAAATAAACTATCAAATATCCTTAAATATGTGACAATATTAATTTTTATATCATAATAGCTTAGTTATAGAGTATATCATTGATTTGCTTATAAGAAATAAACTCATATGTTGTACAAACTAATATTAATAGCTAATCAACGAGGACCCGTATCCTATTGAATATTTATTAGATAAACCCAAACTCAAATCACTAAATAGTGAGTTTAATTTAGATAATACCCATTAGATAAATATTCATCTATTTGGGTCTGGGCCATTGAATATGGACATTTTTGCCATCCCAAGAGTTATGTGTTTATAACATTATATTAATTCCATTTCTTTTAAAATAACTTTATATGTGCAAAATTATCAAAAGCCAACCAATAGTTTTTCATATTAAAAGAAGCAAATCACTTATTTGCCCCTCCCAAAAAAAATGGTAGAAAATCACTTAAGTGCTCAAGATTCTAAATTCCAACTCAGAATATAAAAGGAAAATTCTAAAACAACATCATGTGCAATGTATAATTAAGAGTGCCAACTATTTTGAATCCAATTCAAGATACTATGCTAGTAATACCTGTACTTTCTCCCTTATATTTTTTATTCAGCAAGCTGCTGTAAGTTTCCCATCATATGTGTATAGGATTTTATACTGCCAAGGCAACTCACATAATTTGAAGAAAATGTAGGAAAGAGCAGAGTAATTTATCAACCTTTTTTTCTATGTTCCAACCTTTGTTCATGATATTATATTTTTTTTGTATATATTTTACACGAAGAGTCCTACTATAGTTTCAACAACTTAAAATGAACCACAAAAATTGTGGAAATTTTTTTAAAAAAATTTATAGGACTTCCCAATTTTATGTGAAAGTAAACCCTTTTTCATTTTCTCATGACAAAAATGTTGGTGCTTCCAAGATGATTAAGCAAATATTCAATTACTCATCCGCTAAGAGTGACACGTCATTCGTATTTCACTTTCTTGTATGATAGATGAGTCCAAGCAAACAAATTTTCTTAAGCATTTTCGTATATACGAGTAATTGTCGATATTGCCTTACTTATCCAAGTATAAAACCCAACTTATCTTTCAGATTTGAGTTAAGCAAAAATTATTGTATCCTTAGGAGTTCCAATATTTTGAGAAAATATTACATACTATCATATGGAAAAGCAAGTACATATATGCCCCATATTGTGCTTTTTTGGTATATAGATAAGATAATTTATTATTAATATTAGCTTTAAAGTCATTAATTATATAAAACTGATCATTTTATATTTCGTGACATCTCCTAACAATTGATTATATAAGATCTATTCTTATTTAAATAATATATAAAAATATTTTTTATTTTCAAATAACT
The DNA here is from genome assembly GCA_020226215.1 of Sindora glabra. NCBI lineage: Eukaryota > Viridiplantae > Streptophyta > Magnoliopsida > Fabales > Fabaceae > Sindora > Sindora glabra. The sequence continues at coordinate 46,671,525 of CM035232.1, read as the reverse complement.
AAAACGACAATGAAGAAAGAGAGTACAGAAAGTTTATAGTTGAAATAACGATAATGAGGACAAAAAGAAGTGAGATTAATTTAGATAAAAAATTTCAATGCTTCTATTCATCTATTCGGATTAAAATAAAGGCAAGGTATGTACTTTTTGTAGCTTTTAATTTAACAAGGATCACTATGATTATTTAAAATTTCTAATAATGCAACTAAACATTTTTAAAAATTTAATAATAAAATATTAAACTTATAATTAATTTTTAAATATTCTAATCATTATCCTAAATAAGTGTGTATATATATAAGTGGGAAAAACTTTAATTATGATAATGATAAAAATTTATTATCCAAACTTGTATCTCCCATGTTTAATTATTGAGAAGAATATACTAGATATGAAAGTGTACCTAAATCCATAAGAACCGATAAGATTGTGGTTTCGTAATTTTTTTATCTTCCAGACTACTATGTATTAAATTTTTAGAGAAAACCTCCTCTATATTGCTTAATGCCTTCCAAGGTGTTTGATTAAATCAATTTTTTATCTTTTGACCTTAAGGTACTTAATTGCTTTATTTATTATGAAACCCTCAAAGTTCATGGGTTTCAATGTGAAAACAAGCATGTTTCTTGCTTTGTATGTCAAAGTTTGAATGCAACACATAAAGGAAGCAACATGTTGATTTTCAAATTGAAATAAAGGAAGTGTTAAAGGCTCAAAGAAAAAGCAGAAACCAAGCACATCAACATTAATAGGAGGATAACATATGCCATTAATGCCATATAATTAGAAATGTTTCAAATTTTATGATCATGACAATTGCATCAAGCCATGGATATACTTATGATCATCTATTCGGGTCCAGAAGATGATTATGATTAGATGCGATGCCTATAACCATAAAAAATGGCTGCTAAAATTGATATGAAGGGTATTAATTATAGCATTCAACATTAAGAATGAACTAAAATCTTACCAAGTTGCTTCAATTAAAGAACTTATGTTTGCACTTCAACAATCAACATAAACTTTCTACAAAGAATTTGAAAGGATTCTTGTATAAAGTCCCTATAAATACTTTTGTAGAGTTCTTGCATTTATGGCTAAAGTGTGAATATAAATTCTTGGAAGGAACTTAGATTGATTCCAAAACCTTATAAAAGCATTGATTTTGGAATTCATCAAAGGTTCCTAAGATAAAAAGTGTATATTATAATATTAACATTAGCTGAGCTATTTAGAAAATCTAAAAATCTCTTAAGGTTTCTTTTAAGGTATGTATACAAGTCTTTGTGAAAAACTTTGAAAGTTTCTTAGACCTTCAAAATAATAATGGTAATGCTAAATAGTAAGATCTACACCCCCAACTTAGAAGTCATATTTTTTATGGAAGGAGATCTATCTTCTAAGATCATAAATTTGTTGGTAGGTAGCCCTGTTTATATGTCAAGAGAAAAATAAATAAATGTCAATTATTAATTAAAAATTAACTTCATAAGTTTGGCCATATGTATGGTTGCAAAGATTTAAGATGTTGGTTAAGCATAAAACAACATGTAAACTATTGATGAACAATCATGATAATTGAAATAGACTTACACAATTATCCCTATGAAAAACAACATTGTAATTTTCTTGAATTGTCACAATGATTGAAATGAACTTACATAATAGTTACCATAAAAACCATTCATTAGATGTCATTAATGAAGTTATCTTTAATTCCTTTCATTTAAACTTCTTTAGTTTATTCATTTAAATGTTTTCATAAATTATTCATTTATATGTGTTTAATTTCATTTATTTGAATTTCTTCATAAATGACTTTATTTAGATTTCGTCACATTTTTTGAGAAAATGCTATCATATTAGATGTAAATTAAACCAAAAAATGACATTTTTGTGTTTACCATTTTCTTAGCATTATTATAGATTTCTGAAATGTAAATAACCAAATATGAAAAGGAAGTCATTATTGAATTAATTTAATATAGAAAGTTATATTTGTTTCAATATTTTCTATCTTTGTCCATTTGTGTAATTCAAATGCCTATTATAGAATTTTAAATAGAAACAACATACATATAAGTAAAAAGAAACAATTTTGCAAAATTTTTTAAAAAATTAATTTTAATTACTTTGTTCATAATGAAAGTACAAACAAATAAGTAAAGAGAAATAATATCTTCGCAAATTTATATAAAATAACTATATTAAATCATCAATAAAAAAACTTCACAACTACCTATGAATGCACTAAACAATGGTAAAACCACTATATATCAAAATCTCCATCCCCACTCAATGCAAATTCCATCATTATTGCTCAAATTTCTTTAGTTCATATACTCCATAGGAAACAAGAGAGTATACAATGAAAGAGAATTAAAAGGTAAGGTTCTCTTATTATACATTCTCTTGATAAAAGGGGAGTAAAAGATTGGTAGCAATTATCATTCACTATCTCTTCCATTCTACTTTAAATCCATGAGAAATGAAAGTGTATACAATGGGAGAGAAATGAAAGTCAAGGTTCTTTCATTGTACACTCTCTTGACAAAATTGGAGTAAGAGATCAATAACAACATATTTATCAAGCTCATTATATTTAAGAACATATTGGAGAGATATTAGAAGAGTTCATATGAAAAGATAGGTTAAAATTGACATCAATTTTGTTGTAAATTGATAATTATCAAGTGATATAAATCATCAATTTTATAATAGTAAGCAACTCAATATTCTACCCCAATTTTGTCTCATAACTTTTGTGGGAAAAATAGATATATATATCCTAATCTTATGTTCATAAGAAAAGTTTACTCATTCATAATACACAAGGAGGGAAACTAAAAGGTCAATGTCCAAAAGAGTAAGGAACCAATCCAAAAGGACCCAAGATGATTTGGGTTCCTAAAATAAAAAAAGTTGCTTTTTAGAAAAAGGATTATTGGTTCTTTAATAGTGGTTGATCAACAAGATAAGAGATTCAAGAAAGTTCATCTCTCTTAAACCAATTTAAGGAGGAAATATAGTTCTTAGTGATAACATAAAATGCAAGATTATTAAGAATGATAATATTGACATAGATTCTTTATCTCATCTTAATAATGTTAAAATGTTGGAAGGAGTCAAACAACCTATTAAGCATAACTCAACTTTCTGACAAAGGGTATAAAGTTATATTTGAATCATCTCATTGTTATGTGCGAAACATCTCCAAGAACAAATCATTTTTTGTACACCAAGGAATTGATAACATTTATGCTATCTCCTTAGAGCATATTACTCTAAAGGAAGCTAAATGCTTTTCTTTCAAAAAATGATAAAGTTGGCTTTGGCATAAAAGGTTAGGCCGTGTTAACATATGTCTTATTTCAAACCTTTACAAAAATTATATGGTTCAAGGCCTTCCCTAAACTTAACATGTCGATTGTCTGCTTAAATCAATGTGGTATTTCATTTGAGATTTCTAATATCATTATAAAAACAAATATTAATTACTTGTAAATAGCCTTTAAATTTTGATTCATTCATACAACCGATGTCTAAAATACAAATATTCATTATAATTTTTAATATCATCATAAATATGAATATTAATTGTCTATGGATAGCCATTGAACATTAGTTCATACATACAACTAACTTCTTATATACAAATATTGTTTATAGTTTCTAATTTTATAGTTCCTAATAATATTGTAGATACAAATATTAATTGCCTATAGATAACTTTTAAACATCAGCTTGTACACATAATCAATGCCTAATCTTCAATACACTCTTTCTAATAGCATTTGTTATTCCTTTAGATGACCGATAGTTAAAAACTAATGAGGTAAAGTAGAAATAAGTTTCTATGTTACATCCATGTTGATTTTGATTAAATAATCAATTTGGTTTTCCACTTTTTTAAATGTTCTAGTGTGCTTTAAATACAATTTTACACAATAAAATCTTTGAAACTTTGTACAGATTTCTATACAATAATATCATTATATAGTAAAAATTAAAGATAGCAATAAGAAAAAATAAACATATTTATATATTCACTAATAAAAATGAAGAGAAATTACAATTTGTCATTTATACAAAGTAAATTACAAATGAAATTATAATAAAAATTTATTGCCATATATATTCTATAAAACAAAACTACAAAAAAACTACACTTTTATGAAATAATAACAATGTATCTAAATTTACACCTTAAAGCAAATCATTATTGCAAATTCTCATTTGTTGAAGAAAGATGATCTAACAATCTCATGATGATTATGTAAAGAATAACCATTAAATTAAGTAAAGGGTGAAATATGAGGACAACTCATCCATATTTAGAAATTTTTCAAATTTAAGGAAGCATCCCGCCCAAGGCTTTAACTCCTCCTACTATTGGAAAGCAATGCCATTGAAGTCCTAGATGGATGCTTCCATAAAATTCAAAGCATTTCGACAGAATGAGTTGTGCTCAAATTCAACCTAAAACATAAATGAAGAGTTCAACCAAAATCTATAGGAATTTGGAGTAACAATAGACAATGGTTATTAACCAAGGACTTATATCCCAAGTATCACATGTTTCAAATTAAGCAACTGCTCTCTTACCTTTAGATGTCAATTAAATTTAAATTGATGTGTAAAATTATATAGACATTGATTGTGAACAATAACCGTCATTTTAAATTTTTTCATTTTCAATTAGATATTATTTTTTCCTAACATTGGCTTTTTATTGTAACCAACATTGAAATTTGTACTAATTTTTCAAAAATGTCATTACAGCATTATAAATTTTGATTTTCACTTTAATTAACATCAATTTACCAATGTTATAGAGCAATTTTATAGTAGTGAATTGCTTAACTCAGTGGAAATAGGTTGAGTCCTAAAGCATTCCAAGTTGGTAAATGGTCTTGTACACCCTAACTGGAAGGACTTCACTATCTACAAGTTTCGCCCAAAAGAGAGATTAATCCATACTTGATAAAAAAAGATGTGGGAATATCCTAGATATAATAATAATAATAATAATAATAATAATAATAATAATAATAATAATAATAATAACTTATGGTGGGGTTATGTTTTTGACCATTTTTCTTAGGAAAGGCTTATATAAGTTTTCAAACAAGAGATGAGGGAAGTGTAATTTTTGAAAAACTTAAGTGGAGGGCATAATAATTTACTCAGTAAATTATCAATCAATCCGCAATCCACATTTAATTGGTTAAATTAGTAAAATTTATTTGCAAGTAAAATATCAAACTTTTGAGATGTTAATTTATCAAAAAATTTCAAAAATATATGCATTGCAGCTCTTATGGCTGCAACCAACAGTTGCAACTGTGATTCAAAAAAGAAAAGAACAGTACCGTAATCGCGGCGTTCTTATGCAGTTTCAATCCCTAGTCAGATATCTGTGAAGCATTAATTCTAGATGAAAAATTTTAAGAAACAAAGCAAAGAGGTGATTCCATTTTTTTAATGAAAGAATGTATTAAACTAAGCAAAGCGAGAAAATGATTCCTTTTTTTTTCTTAAATGAATGTATTAAAGTTTCTAACTGATGGACGAGACTTAAAGAGAAAAAAAAGAAGAAGAAGAAAAGAAAAGAAAATATGAGCGTTAGGGTTGGTGAGCAACTGTCCGACATTTTCTTCTTTGTTTGCCCTCTCTCCTGTCTTAGAAACTTGCATTTTTTTAATGAACAACGAATTAAAAATTTTAATTTAAGATCTCCAACAAACATACGTCTTAGTTTTCATAAAAGAAGAAGAGAAAAATGCAAAATATCCAACTCAATTTTGAAATGGTTATATTTCACCCGTACTAGTTTTGAACACTTGCAAATTAAACCCTTAAATTATAAAAAAAAAACATGCAATTAACACCAATAGTTCATTTAATTAACTATTTTATTAAATTATATAATTTTTATTTAACTTTTTTAATCGAGAATCATGATATTATTTTATGATATTTTATTACATCATTTTTTACACATATTTTTTAAACTCATTTTCAAGTATTTAATTAAAATTATATATATAATTTAATTTCTATTAATTATATAGTATAGAAATTATAAAAAAATGTGATAAATTAATATGTAATAATATTATAATTCATGTTTAAAAACTTCTTCAAAAAATCATGTAATTCAATAAAAGAAATTAATCAAATAGATAATGGGTATTATAATAATTATTTGTTTTATATAGTTAAAAGTTTGATTTGTATGTTTTAAAGTTAGTGTGGTAAAATGCAGCCATCCTAAAATTAATGGAGGTGTTTTACGTTCTTCTCAAGGAAAAAGAAGTAGACGTCTCTGTTAACTTACACCCTAATTGATATTACCCAGCATGTTATAGGGTAAGATTGCTTAAAGTCGTGACTTTAAATTGGAGCTATGATCATTGTTAACATTATTCTGTGATTAATAAAATTACATATAATGTTAAGAAAATGCCTTTACGTGTAAAGTTGTAAAAATTTACAATTGTATAACAGTCCATAATTAATCTCAAGACAACGTTAGATGCCGTCATGCTGACGTAAAGAAGTGACAGAATAACAAAGGGTTACATATTTTTAAGTTCAAGATTGCATATCAAAATATGCCACCTTCACATCATACATATTGTATCTTTTACTTTAGGTACATGAATGGGGTTTCGGACAGTATCTCTTTTGGGTGTTCAATTACTATTTTGATTATAAATGACCCATATTTTCTCAAGCAACTTAAGAAACTGTCAATTGGAAAGATAAATAAAATGGCAATACAACTTAGATTTAGAGCATCAAGCTCAAAAAGAAAATCGCAATATAACTTTAACATCATGTTATAACAATGCAAAGATAAAAATACAAGGATTAGAATTATATACTTTCATACTCACATTAATTAGACAAGTAAGCCTTGCTAAAATGACAAAAAATCTACAAAATAGGAAAAATTGGAAAAAAAAATATAGTGCATAAGTTAAATCACTCTTAAATTTGAGTTTTAATACATTCATATTAAGTTTGATTTTTCACAAAGTTACATATTAAATCAAGTTTGCTTGCCCTCTCAAACCACTCATAAAACAGCTATTGATGTAATTTACATCTTAAAAATTTTTGGTGAATAATTTGTAAAAATTAATAATTATGGTTATTAAATGTAACTTCTTGAAAATTAAAGGAGATAATTTCTATTCAAGAATTATTGAAGGAGATATTTGTGGATGGTGGAGGGTTTGGTAACAAAGGAGGAACTGTTGGAAGTATGAATTAAAATCACAAAAATATAAAATTAATCATAATAAAATTATGAGCGTACCTGGAGCATAATTTGATGAGGCCATGACTGATCTGAATGATGATGAGTAGAATTACAACTTACTTGGCTCCTTAGGTTATCAAGATAGAGAGAAAAGGGAGAGAAAAATCTAGAACAGTGGAAATCCTTATTTTCTGTGTGTTCAAATAATAACTCTGATCTCTCTATTTAAAGTCAGACTTGTGATACGAAACTACTGACCACTAAAAGGTTGTAAGTTAGGACCTCTACCCATATGGGCTTATGCATGATCCAACCTATCATGAATCATACACATTAAACCAGGGCCCAATCTGTTCTATGCTTAATGTTTAAAATACAAAACTAATTACTTAAATAAATATTCCAATAATTGATTAATGCTAATCCATATAATATTTCTAATAAAATTAATTATTTTATTTTATTTTATTATTTTTTTTAAATACAACAATCTCCCACTTGGATAGCATTAATTAATTATATGGAATAATTAAAACATCAATAATTAAGTAATTAATTATAGATTAAGCTATAAACTTAATTCAGAGAATGAGACCACAAAGAATCACTGAATCCGATAGGGAGACAAGTGATATAATGTCTCATAATCTGAAAGGAACTAGAATAACATTTAGTCTTTCAACTATAGCTCAGAAGAGAAACAACTTAAAATCATTGAATCCGATAGGAAAACCAATGATTTATATATGTATAAAACATATTACCAATGTTTCAATATCCAAACTGAGTGACGATTACAAAAGTGGAATGAGACCATACAGAATCACTGAATCTGATAGGGAGACAAGTGATGTTAAATTAATGTCTCATAATCCTAAAAGAACTTATATATATATATATATATATATATATATATATATATATATATATATATATAAAGTTAATCTTTTGACCACAGCTCATAAGAGAAATAACTTAAAATTATTGAATCTGATAGGGAAGCAAATGATTTATATATGTATAAAACATATCACCAATGTTTCAAAATGAGCAATTACTAGTCACAAATATCAACAAAATAAGATAAGCATATCTCAGACTCCCACTAAACTAAGGCTTCATAAAAAAAAATTAACAAGACCCATATGAGTTACTTGATTTTAAATACTCCTATAGGTAAGCCTTAAGTCAACGGATCCCTTGCATGTCTCCACTAGGGCTATGTTTAATGTGAGTCTGAAATTTAGCAATCTTTTCTCTCTAACAAACAGGAGTTTAACATAAAAAATGTTCAATATGTCTAGAATTCCTATTGTTTTGAGAAAAGCATAAAGTAGAAGCCTTATCGCAATAAAAATTGGTAGAGATCGTGATATAGAATTAACTAATTGCATGCAAGATATCAACTACCTCAACTATATAGCGTAACAAGTGGCCTTATTGTATGCGATAAACTCTATTTCCATAGTTGAGGTAGCTGTGAATGTCTATTTAACACTTTTCATGAGACAGCTCCTCCAGACATCATAAAGATGTATCCAAATGTTGACTTACGATCATTTATATATAAGGCATGATCAGTATCTAAGTAATAATTATACTTAAGTAAATTAGATCGTCTATAAATCAACGTATGATTCATAGTATCTTAAAGGTACTACATTACTATCTTGGTCGCTCTCCAATGATCCATCCTAGGGTTACTTGATAATCTTCCAAGCACACTTAATAGCAAAAGCTATATTTAAACGAATGTAGACCAGTGCATACATAAGATTATTAATAGCGGAAGCATAAGAAATCTTATCCTATCTGTTCAATCCAATTAGCTTAGTACAAACCTAAAATATTATAAGTTCTGTTACGATGGATCTAAACTCAATGGTTAACTGATTAGGTTCTTCAACATGAGGATCTTTATTTATTTGAACTGAACTATCAATATCATCTCCTCTAGTGATAAGGGAATCTAAATAGGTATAGGCAGAATGGTGGCCTTGTTACATAAATTGATAACTCTAAGCATCAAACTCCTACTATCCAAGTCATCCGCAAAATAAAATGTCCAATTAAATTCGATGACCTTGGTACTATAAAAGGGACAAGAAAATCTGCAACCTCTTGATCTAGTCTAATTTCTTTAACTAGGGATTATAGAGTCTCATCTCTACTTTATAACTCCATACATAAAAGTTTTAAAATATGAGAATTTAAGTTTAATAACACATCTTTTTGTTTTACCAATCTTTCTAATCTTTTTTTTTTATTAGAAAAATGGCCTAAAATTGATCCCATAGAATGGAAGAATTTTAACTCATTCTAAGTTATTTATGCCTAATTATAACATTGATGGGAATATCAGAAGATACAACAGGAAAATCTTTCAAATTCAAAAGATATAGATCATTTTGTAAGGTGGCATGCTAAAATAGTAAAATCATAATAAATTTTCTTTGTCAAAAGAAATAACTACAATTATTGAAATAGAACTAGAAATTAAAATTGAAAAAAAATGCATAAATGACATAATTCAAATTAAAAGTATCCAGAAGATAAACATAAAGAAAAATATGATCCTATGTAATTAATTTTATTCTACTTTCTATTACTCCCAATATAGTCTCTTCCATCTCACTTAGGATCCGCCTGTTTTTGAGCCCCTTCTTGCTCACGCTTGTTCTTTAACTTATAACATTAAGACTTTTTGTGTCCAGGGATCTTACAATAATTGCACTTGCCTTTAAATTTCTTTTGTTGTCCCTTGCCCTTATCACCACTTTTCTTGAACTCAGGCTTTCCAGATATATGTGTCTCTAGTTTCTTTCCTGACTTATTGTAGGAGTCCTGAGATAAGTAGTTGATAAAATGTGGTTGTAGATTACTTTTCATAGTCTCCTCTTCTTGAGTTACTATAGAAATCATTTGGTCTATTGTCCACTCTCCCTCTTGTGAATTATAGGAGGTTCTCAGGTAATTATATTCAGCTGGTAATGACTGAAGGACTTTGTAGACCAAAGTACTCTCTCCTAAATCAACACCGTATGATCTCAGCTTATTGTAGTAATGAATCATTTTCATAATGTGTTCTCTAACACCTGAATTTCCATCATAACGAGTGTTATCAAGCATGGAGAGATAGTAGACTTTTTGAGTCTTATCAAGCTTCTTGAATTTTTCACCAACAGCTTTCATATACTCCACAGCAGTGTCCTTATCTGGGATACTTTCTCTAATTCCCTTCTCAATAGTGAACTTAATCACTGCCAAACAAATCCGATTCAATTCATACCATTGTTTATAATAGGTCTTATCTGCAGCACTAGACTGGGGTAAGAGATCAGCTGGCTTTGGTTCTCTAAGAGCTAAATCCTCCTTAGAGATTGTCAGGTACATATTCAAGGACTCTCTCCATTCATCATAGTTTGTTCCATTAAGAATCCTCACCACAGATAATTGTTGAAAGGTTGAGACTGATGCAACAGGATTGGGAAATTATTAATTATGCGTGCACAACATAATTACAACACAAGATTCCCAATTAAACCAATCAGTCAAACAACTATATAACAAAATGGTATCCAAAATACATGTACCATAGATTTGGCTTGTACAAGAGCCTACATAAAAAATGTAATCAATATAACTATACCGATAGGATACAAGAAATATTGAAAATATCATAAACGCTACATGCCTATTCTAAGGAGTCTAAACTCTAAAATTACATTAATAATGTCACACCGATAGGGTGTATCCATCATCAATGTAATATGCTCCTAAATATCTTAGAAGGACAGTATTTTATGAAAAATAATCTTATTATATCCTTAATCTATCATTAGTGTGAAATAAATGAATTTAAGTGTCTTTATATGTACAAAATTACATAATTAAAGGCTCAAAATCATCTAATATAGTTATGCTCATAACTAGAGAGAGTGACAACTCATTAAGCCCAAAAAAATTGTGAAGAATGTCCATAAAATTTTTCAGGCTAAAAATCCATAAATAGAATATATTTTTATACAGTATAAATCTTAAAAAATTTAAAATAAATATTTATTGGTCACAAAAAAAATTAAAAAAAATAGATAAATATAAATTTTAATTTTATAAAAATGGGCCAAAAAATTTAGGCCCAAAGGCCCATCATGTGGGCGACACGCATCTACACTAGCACAAGCCGCGCGTGTGGGCTGGCTGAAATCCATCTATTCTCTAGCCTTCTATCTATAAGGAATACTATTTGATGTCTGTGCTGCAGCCATCATAAACAAGAGACCAAAAAAAAAAAACTTGGACAACATATGTCACAGAAAACAAGCTACCGTGTGTTATTATCTATGATTCCTTTATTACTTACACTAACTGGTACATTCATCAAATTGTGACTAAAAAAAACATTCAATAATTATTTACCAATGTGAGAAATAAAGCACTACAAGAACAATCAAAATTGATGCTGGTGCAAATCATAACGATGTGCCAACCGAGATAATTAAACTTTCCCCTGTAGCTCTCCAGATAATTAGAAGGGAATGAGACAAACTAGCATATAAGTTTCATGCATCAACTTTAAAATAAGCCTAAAGAAATAATTGTTAGCTGACGAAAAACTGTAGGACGAATTTTTGAACAATCCAACCTTTGATCCACAATAATCTCGAAATCAAAATTTAATTTAGCAACAGTATGATATTTCACATCTTTATACAGACAGAATTCATGTTTCAATTAAAGAGAAAAAAATATTTCAAATTGTTTCAAAATTAAAATCTCCAATTTTGATGATTCCATGGAAATTTTATGGGTTTACCAAAATAATTAAAATTGCTCATAATTAAATATTCATACTATCAACATTGCTCTGATACTAATTGTTGGAAGTATGAATTAAAATCACAAAAATATAAAATTAATCATAATAAAATTATGAACGTACCTAGAGCATAATTTGATGAGGTCATGACTGATCTGAATGATAATGAGTAGAATTACAACCTACTTGGCTCCTTAGGTTATCAAGATAGAGAGAAAAGGGAGAGAAAAATTTAGAACAGTGGAAATCCTTATTTTCTGTGTGTTCAAATAATAACTCTGATCTCTCTATTTAAAGTCAGACTTGTGATACGAAACTACTGACCACTAAAAGGTTGTAAGTTAGGACCTCTACCCATATGGGCTTATGCATGATCCAACCTATCATGAATCATACACATTAAACCAGAGCCCAATCTGTTCTATGCTTAATGTTTAAAATACAAAACTAATTACTTAAATAAATATTCCAATAATTGATTAATGCTAACCCATATAATATTTCTAATAAAATTAATTATTTTATTTTATTTTATTATTATTATTATTTTTAAATACAACAGGAACAAGGTGAAAAAACATTCAAGCAATTGTTTAAACATGATCTAATCACACCACATGTATCACAAGTTAATAGTTATGATAGTTTCACAAGTAAATATGTTCAGATTGAGATGAGACTTGTGGTGGTCCTATGATTGAAATTTGGGATCAATCTAACAAGTGTACTATTTTTCCTCATTTTCCCAAGTCTATGGGTATTTTGATCATTTAAGGATGGTTTGAGAATTTAGAGATGTTTGAGAAGTCTATGTTTATGATCCTTGCATTTTTATCTTTGTGTTAATTTATTTTTGAGTGAACTGGACACCTGGAGTTTTAAGAAAAGGGCTTATAATAGTTTGGAAAAGGTATGTCTACTTCTAGTAAAAGGCCTTTTGCTCAAAATACTCTTTAAGGAAATGGAATATCAGAAAGGCATGGTGGGGTGCCTGCATATTAAGTTAGGGATTAAAGTATGTTAACTTATGGCTATCCCCTGCACATTCAAAATTATGGAATAAGGCATATGTCAAGCAAATGGGGTGTCTATCTCTCTATTCAATTGTCTCTTTCAACCTATTGTGTCCAAAAGTTTCATGTGTGAAAAGATCTTATGATTCGATATGCATAAGGGCTTCAGCAACATTCAATTGTGGCTTGTGAACTTGTGAGTTCTAGTATCTTTACCAAAAGTGCTTGAGTAGATTTTAGGGGAAAAGGTTGGTATGTTTGCCAAGAGTGGTGAACATCACCGTCCGATTTCAATTAGAAAGCAAGTAGCTTGTGACACACAACAAGAAGCCACTTGTCAACACACTTATGCTTTCATTACATGTTAATCTCATTGGTCAAGAAGGCGAACCTCTATGAATTTGACTATAGAGGAACACCACTTTCTAAGGTCAATAGCTCTATTAATTGTCACCAAGGTTTGTTGACATTTGACAGTAAATCTTTGTCCACAATTTTTAATATTGATGAGTGATATATTCTTTTCGACTCAAAGTTTCTTGTCAAGTTGCAGAAGATGATGGTACTTCATTTGGGCTGATGACATGATTCTAAGATGCATCACATTGCAATCATCTCAAGTGAAGTAATTCTTAGTGAATTAATGGCTCTAAAGCATTTAAAAACCTTAACTTATGTGGAATATCAAGATTAACTTCACTTCCTCCCTCCATCTTTGCGCTTGTAAGTCTTGAAATTCTCAATATCAAAGCTTGTCACAATTTGCAAAAATTGCCTCTTAATGTATCTTCATTGAGGAATCTAATGCATTTTGATCTATCAGGATGTTACTTCTTGGAAAACATGCCAAAGGGTATTGACAAGCTCACTTCCCTCCAGGTAATCAAAGGGCTTATAGTAGGAAGTTTGTCACTTAATCTTTGCAAAATAGGGCAGCTCATAAATTTGAAGAACTTAAAGCGACTCAGCATGTATATAGGAAAGGACGATATGGAGAAACGTCAACTCGAGAGTTTAGTAAAATTGACATCAGTTGAAAGCCTAAAGATATCATGGATTGAAATTTTGCAAGGGGAAGAGAAGCTAATTCAAGAGCATTCTCTTTCCTTTCCCATAAATTTAGAAAAATTAAAGCTCGAGAATATTCAATAAGAAAAACCAAAATGGTCAAAACCTGAAACATTGCCAAATTTGAAGAAGTTACATATAATAGGTGGGAAACTTAGCAGTTGGGATCATATGAAGACTAACAGCAGATGGAAAGTGGAAATTCTGCATCTCATGTATTCAAGGAATATGGAAGTAGGATTGTCCGGTTTGAAGGAGTTGTTTCCTTGCCTAAAATATGTGCAAACAAAATGCAAAGAAGGTTATGCATGTGTCCAAGACATAAAAAATATACAGAAGTTATGTGGATTTGGATGAATGGAGCAAAGAAGATTCCAAGTTGAAGTATAAATATGTAAGTCAATTACTTAATTTATCCAATTTTTTAAGCTTAAGTATCAAATGTGTAAAGAACCATAATCTTAATAGATTGTTCTATGCAGGAGGTCTTTTTATTGTTCAAATTGTTGGTGATTGTTAACATGTACTTTATCAAGAATTGCATGATTCGTGGAAAAGACTTGATAGTCAGGTAGGTGTGCACGCACGCACGCGTGTCATATTATTATGTGATAGCTAGATAATTATCAACACCATATACATCTGTTTGTCAAGTAAACAAATTTTTTAGTAGGAAAGTCATTCACATTTATTTATTTATTGGTGAAGGACTTTCTCATTTATTTGTGTATGACTGAAATAGATTCATCCCACCTATATCTTACGATTGATAAGATTATAATATTTGGAAAAACAATCTAAAGTAATAGATGTTGTTTTCCAGCACATAACCCCACTTGTAACATCAAGGGTTGCGTCCTATGGATAAGATAGGGGCTTTAGCCTCCAAAAGTTTGAGCTTTTATATTTTAGTACGTGCACTAGTCAATAAAATAAATTAATTTCTTTAATTACCACCCAACGATGCATAAATGTATTTTAGATGGCTCATTATTTCTTATGTATTTAATAATAAGTTAAATAGGAAAATATATAAATTATTGACTTTTTATTCAATAATTTCTTGTACAATTTAAGCAAGTGATTGTCAAACAATTGATGTCTACTTAGGAATATTTCTCAGTTAAGAAACCATAAAAGTCTAAGTTTTTTTTATTAATTTTTTGAGTCAATTTCTTTTTCTTTCATATTTTCATCCTTTTTCATCCCTTGGTTGTTTTTCGTTCTCAGTTAGTCGCTCTATCTTTATTTTATCCGATAAATCTATATTCATTCTTATAAGAGACCCAAAAGTGGCCTTTCAACTTTTGAAGTTTTTGCGATAAAATTATCCTCTATCATGTTCAATAAAATAGTTGAAGGAATAAAAAAGAAAAATTGAGAATTATATTTTTAATATAATTTTTAAAGCCGGATCGATCATTAAATTAAAGAAGTTCTTTGTTCACTAGGTCGCTAGTTCAATTAGTGATTTACTAGCTGAACCAATTTTGAATTAAAAATATAAATTATATATATACATTTGTATATATTAGTATTATAAATATTTATAATAATAAATTATGCCAAAATTAAAAAAATATATAATATAAGTTAATGATATTAACAAATAAGTAATAAAATACAATATATATGTCAATAATTTATGCAAAAAATATTTTTATAAAAATATAAATTTAATTGATATGAAATTATGAAGGTATTACATTTTAATTATTGTAAAATTATAATTTTTTTATTTTTTATAAAAAAATATAAAATTTATAAAAATTGGTTTACTAATTCAATTCATTAATTTTCAGCTTTTTACACAAATTTTGGCTGGTTCTAGTCAATTTAAACTAGTTCACATGCATTTCCAGTCCAATAAAAATAACTAAACCGACTTATTGGCCGGTTCACTTGTCCATCGGACCAACCAGCCAATCCAGACTGATTTTAAAACTATGATTTTTAAAATGAGTGAAGGAGTGGACATGGTGCTTTGGAGCGGATACTAAAATTACTTATCTATCCTGAACTAGTTAAAAGAAAATAAGTTAAAAGTTAAAAGAAAATAAGTTAAATTTCTTTGTCCAAAGACAAGAACGGAAAATGTTAACCTCTACCTGAAAGATTTGAAATTTAGCAAGAGTGCTGAACTTTTTTCTGTCAATATTTGATTTAATGGATTTTTGAAATAATTACCTCGTTTTTTTTTCTTTTTTGAAAGTTCTTTGGACTACAATGACAATATATATATATATATATATATATATATGTCAGATACGATACAACAAGGAGACCCAGATGAGAAACGAAGATGTTGTTCAGAGACAACTAGTTCAAGAAAATGAAGATTATTAGGAATTATTTTGTTCATTAGTAATGAATGGACAAATACTTCATGTAATGTTTATGGATATTTATTTCATAACCACCCAATTCACAATGACATGTTTTTATTCATTTATTTAATTTTAACCTCTAATCATTTATTTATTTCCTTTCCCCTGCCTAAATCAATATTCTTTTATGTAACAAAAAAATTTATGCAATTTAAATAAATAAATATGTATACATATCATAAAATAATAGTTGAGGGTAAATTCCCTTTGACCATTAACTTAATATTTTCAAATCTAGGTCGAAAAGCCTATGCATTAAGATTGAACTGATTCTACAAGTTAAATCAGAGAATGTTAAATCAAATCGTGTTAAATATATAAAATAAATTGCAAATAACAAATTTTGACAATTTTCTTTGTACATTGTGGACTTTTACTTTTATAATTTAATAAAATCATTAGATTTTATAGTTTTAAGAAGATAAATGAAATTGCAGAAAAATCTTATATTAATATTTTATATAAAATATATTTTCAAGCAAGCATTAACATAAAAGCTCTATTTCATGCAACAAATAAGTTAACTTATAATTTATTGATTTAATCAATAAGTTATGAGATAATCTCTAAATATGCTTCCCACACTAACTTATTAAAAAAATACTATAATTTAATAAGTTATCTATACTAGTTTTTTACTTATAAACATTATCACTTCAAATTCTTATCAAATTTATCCTTATTATTTTTATTAATTTACAATAAATGCCCTTTGTAATATGAATCTAAATATTTTCTATAAAATATAATTAATTTAATTTTAATATAATTATATCTTAATTTTAAATTATAAATATATAGTAATATATGTAAATAAATAATATCATAAAATATAACTAATTATATTTTAAGTAATTATAATTTTATTAGAAATAATAATAAAATAAAAATTATGTAAGTAAATAGATATATAAGTTTATAAAATATAGTTAATTAAATATTGAATATTATACTTTTATTTTAAACTTCTTAATTACATTAATATAATTTAATTTTTAGATAAATATTAATTATTTTAATTATATATCTATTTCTATTAATATATCATTTTATATTATTTTACAATTTCTACTAGTTCAATAGTTAATTTTGTGAAATATTTCAAATACTTTATTAACTATCAGTTAACTTATCAACTAACTCATTAAGTATCAGTTAACTTATGAATTATTTATATGAAATAAAGTTAGAATACTTTAAAAAACATAACTCAATAAAATATTTAATATTTTTATTTAGAGAGAGACACGTCCATTTGATAGTAAGGCCGTTCAAATAATGACAATCTAATTTATAGAGGTGATAGACCTGAATTAAATAATATAAGTCCTGTTTTTTTTATTTTTAATGATAAGAAGGATACTCGATTTAAAGCATATACAATAGTTTAAGTTCGATTCTAAAATATGAGAAAAATAAACATATTAAGTTGATATCAAGTATTATTGCATGACTAAAGATCCTAGCACAGTCCAAGTTTATCTTAACAGATTGCAAGTTAATATACTAGTTCAATCAGATTGATCAAAATTCACAATTTGAAGTAGGTAAACGAAGTCATTTTGCTACATTGCCAAACTTCATAAACTATAAAAGAAAAACATTGTCATATATTTAATTTTTTGAATTTTAGGGCTATAATATAATCAAGCATGACAATGAAAAAAAAAAATGGATCTAGTGCAGGCAGTACAATTGTAGTTACTCTATAAATATATATATTGTGAATTGACATGGACTTAAGCCTAAGAAAAGAGATCAAAAATTACACAGCAACACTCTAAATTGAAACAACCCTCAGAACATTAGTAGAGATTAAATGATTCATGGCATGAGGCGGAGTATCAAGGATGAGTTCTTGGCTCCAAGTGAAAAGCATAGGGGCTAACCAATCAGCGCAGGAATTTCGTTCTCTAAAGATATGATGAAGATCTATCTCCCACTCTCTACGTACTTAATTCTGGATTATGGCCACAATGGAGTGTTTAGTAGTCCCTTATTTATTTAAGCAAGTCAAGAGAGCTTTAGAATCACTTTCAATAATTATTGTTTTAAACTCCTTATTCTAAGCTAATTGAAGATCACATAGTAAACCCCAACATTTCACTTCAAAAGCATTGCAAGACCCAAGAGGCTTAACATAATCATATAACCACTTGCTTCACATGTCTCAAAAAATACCCCCACAACCAGCTTTAGGGCCTTCCTTCTTCATAGCTCCATCCAAATTCAATTTTACCCAATCATCTGGAGGAGGATCCCACTTAACAACCATCCGAATACACAGAATGTCCTTTGTTATTGTCATCCTTAGCTAGACAATGACCAACTTCATCCATGTATTGTAAAATTACTCTGAGGGGATGGTTCGGCCTTATGAAATTGTCTTGGTGAATTTCCTTGTTTCTCCATAACTAGAGGAACCAAATAGTTATGGCCTAGGCGTCATCACTTCTATTGTATACAGTTCTGTCTTTTTTTTTTTAACTTAGTTTAAGATTTGGAAATAGATAACCTAGTAGTAAAAATACTCAACTTATTATAAAATTGTGCCCCTTATAAAATTATCCTTATGTTATATTTGAATGGAATGTTTGTAAAATTTAAAGAATTTAAAATGCTAACATTTTAAATATTTTTATTTCAATTTCTTTCATTTGAAAAATGACTTCTTTTGGTAATACTTAATGTGTTGAAGGTGTTAGAATTTTTATATGAGCTACCATTAATTGTATGTATGTATGTATATATATATATATATATATATATATATATATATATATATATATATATATATATATATATATATTTGATAAAATTGGTTGAACAATGATTTAAAAGGTTTTATATTTTAAAGCCCAATTTGTTAAAGTTGTTTATTATTTGTGCTTGTAAATATCTAATTATAAGTTAATATGTTTTATAGCTAAAATGTAGGTTTATGTCTTCCCTAACTCAAATAGGAGGGCTTGATATGGTTTCTTTTATATTAATTGGATCACCTATCTACTATTAACTTGATTGTAATTATTAACTTGTCCCATTGAGAGCTACACTCTCTAGGAGAAGAAGAGAAAAATCTATACCTATAATATTCATTTGAATACTACTATGTACAGAAAAATTAAATCCATGACAAAATTACACTTTCACTTTAATTCTATTATGGTATTCTAAATTCCAATTACATTAATTTTATATTATATGTGGTATTAGAGCCACTTGTATGAAATTAGAATCCAAAATAATAAAATTATATGATTAATTTTTTGTGAATTTCATGATCCATCATACTATGATTGTGCACAATAATTTGTGAATATATGTTTTTTCTTTTTCTAAATGTTCAATGCATAAGGGCAATTCTACACATTAAAATTAGAGGTGTTTTCCATATTAATTAGACTCATCTTCATTTACATAGTTTATTCTTGATACTCGTTGGATGTACCTTGTATAGCTTCATGATCAAGGGTTAGGAATTTAAAGCTCAAATTGAATTTATTGACACTTTTTTTGTTTATTTATTTGTTGAGTTCCCCCCCCCCCAAAAAAATTAATCAAGGGCCTTCATAGATTTAACTTTCCACAAATTCAACTCATACTAAATTATAAAATCTTGATGTATATGGAAAGCTTTTGAGTTATAAGTTCCCGATTGTTCTTAAAATTCATAAAAATAATCTTCTAAATTTGTGAATTTTAATTCATATGTTATACACAATTTTGATAAGAATAAAAAAAATTAGTTTGTAATCTAATGCTGAGTGACTACATTAAGCTAACTTTTAAGGATATTTTTTGTAAGTTTTATTTCCTAGCGTAACACAATCAATTTTTTTAATTGAGCTTTGACCTTAAATTATTTGGTATATGATTAATATTGATTCATCTATCTTTGTTATGATTTTTTTTATTTAATGGATGAAATATTCTACCACTTATGAGTTATAAGTTTTAATTAAAACTTTCCTCATTATAATGATTTTTGTTGTAATTTTATTTTATATTAATTTTTTATGTATATATGATTAAACATTTTAGAGATTCACATCCTATATTGTTCTTCTCTATCGCTCATGCTCGTACAATTTGCCTTTCCTTGAGCAAGCATTTTATCATTTTTGGCGTATAAACTTTTTTTTTAACTTTTTTGGGCAATTTTCATCATATAATGGCCCGATAATGTCTAGATAACAAGCGATGATGTTGTTCTCTAGTGAGTTGCCATGGTAAATCATTGAAAATTGGTGGAACCAAAATTCAAAATGCAAAAACGCAGCAAAATCAATAGGTGAGGTTAAAGGAGAACAACAAAATCCATACTTGTATTCATTTTGCTTCTATTTTGACCACTAATTAATGACCACGTTGAGTTTAGTGGTGTAACAATATGACAAGGTTCTTTTGATCTTGGACTCAAATCCTATAACTTTCATGTTATTCTAATTTTGTTATGAAAGAAATAAGCTTCCTTCATATTAAATACTATCAACTTCACTCTCTTTATATATATTTGCTCAATATTCATTCTCTTTTAAGATTTGCATAAATATTTGAAATTTTTTTATTTATATATATTTTATATTGAATGGGGCTTAAGATTGTAAAGTTTAATGCAATGTTGGGCTCATATAATCAATATAAGTGCATGTGGTATAGCACCCCACTATAGACTGATCATACTTTGTAAGTTATTTATTTGTTTTTAAATTATTTGAATGATAGTTTAGGATAATTTTCTTTTAAATCCCATTTTTTTGGAAGATTTTTTTTTTATTTTTTAATAATATCACCAAAGTAATGTTATTAATATTGACTTATAACATCTTTGAGTCATGAATATTTATGAAATTAATTTCTAATTGTTTTATATAATTACTTACTCAAAGGGGTAGTTGTGTGCTTTAATTAAAAATTGACTTATTAAAGCATTTTTTAACTTATTTTTTATTGAAAATTTATCTAGTAAAAAGGATGAATTCCCAATATCAAAGTATTATCCTGATTGGTTTCAATGTTAGGAGGATATTTACATAACTAGATTCTCTAACAAAAAGAGACAATGTAGCAATTTTTTATACTCCTAAATATTTTTATTATCTATGTGGCCATCAACTACCATATTGCATTTTGAATATTATGCATAATATTTTTGCTTATTAATTTATTTTTTATTATTGAAATTATTTAGATAATTATTATCTTAAAGGAAATTTTATAAGTGAAAATAAAAAATTATATTTTTAGTAACTATCTATTAAAATTATTATTTGCTACTTTTAAAATTTAATGGAAAAATAATTATTAACAAAATTTATCAATAATAAGAATATTTTAATAATTTTTATTAATATAGTAATACATAGATGAATAAACTTTCTATCTTCTATGTAAGTAAACCTCTTAATTGTACCACCATTCTTTTTAAATTTTAATGCCACATGTCTACCTCTTCTACAAAGTTTTCCCACCATTTTTTGGGCCTTCAGCCCATTTTTATCTTATTATTACTAGTTTTAAAGTCCGTGCAATGCACGGATTTATTAATGAACTGTTCTTCGATACTCATTGTAAAATCATGACTAGCAGAAGAAAAGCCAATCTAAACCATCAAATATAGATGGAAACATCTGAACCCTTTATTCAGAGTCACCTCTAATCTGTTGAAGCAACCCAAATAGAAAAGATCAAAAGTCAAGTTTGGCCTTATTGTTTTTGGGAAAAGGGATCGGATTTGCTCTGGCTTTGAAGCTGTGGGACGCCATCCCCTCATCTGAACTCCCGAATGCCTCCTCCTACAAGTGCATTGTCCTTGTTTACAAGAAAATCCGAAAATTAGAGTTAGTTATGCTTCCTTTAAAGATTTTATCCTAGAAATCTACTTTCTTAAATCCATCCGACAAGCTCAAATATACTAATTTCAGTTCTGGAACTAATCATAGCCCTTCTCTTGTTATTCGTATTACATTAAATGGATCACTTTCCGATCCCCTGCCAAAAGTACAAGACAATTGAAATTGTTCTGCATTTTCCAACTCCTAAACCATATATTGATATTGATGTCTTTGTTTATGCTTTGATTGTTCTTGGAGGGAGCTTCGCAAGTATTTAGTGTTTTGTCTGTAATTTTGCTTTATGTATCCACATGCCTACATTGCTTTGTCACTCTGAATTTGATTCACCATTGCCATGTTTGATGTACTATTTGGAAACATCAGTGCAGATTTTAAATTAGATTCAATCATGTTTATTTGTGCAAATTTGTTATTCCTGAAGTAGTTTGAGATCTTATGAGCATGTTTTCATGTCCGTGAAATTAAAATTAATTTTATTCTAGAAGTAACTAATCATGTTTCTTAGGAATCAGAACAAAAATCTTGGAAGTAATATGAATTCACAAGTGACTTTCCTGCTTTTTTAACCATATTAAATTAGGACACAATCTTTTCTAATGAAGGGCTAAAATTTCAAATTTCTTATTATGAAATGATTTTTTTTTCCTTTTGATATAGTTCCTAAATCCTACCTGGATTGTGAACCTGTCTTGTAGATTATCTACACAAAATACTTTGGAATGCCACCATTGATTGTATGTGAGGCAAGTGAGTAGCTTAAAAATGTTGATAATGAATTATATGGTTTTCAAAATGAAGAAACTGGTAAATATCTATCTTTTGTCATTGGTTTTAGTTTCTGCAGCACCAACTAACTACATATTTTGCTACCTAAACTTATTTCCTTGGCTTCGAGAGTGATTGATATAATATACGAAAGAAAGCCACAAGGTCATTGAATCATCATACCCAAAGGAGATTGTGAAGCTGAGAAATTGAAGCTAGTTGTCATTATAGAACCCATGGAAGAACCCCCTATGATGGAATGAATATGTAAATATATATTTTTTCACAAGGTTAGGGAGTGTATAGGCAACACTGATGGTGACTTATATTATTAAAGTCAAACAAAGTTTTCAAATATTATACATTTGTTTTACTAACTATGTATGCACCTTATCCTCTAACAATGCAATCTACGCACTTCTTAATTTCTTTGACTTTCATATTCTGTTTTTCTAGAGTTATTATTTTTTGGCCTTCTTATTGCTATTTTCTTAATTGAATGTAAAAATTTGTCACAATATTTCAGCGAATTATCTATCTTGCAAATTTGAATGGGGTGATCATAGTTGCTTTTGTTCATATGAAAAGGCATTTCGAGTGATACTAGCTCTAAGTTCTAATATTTAAATATTAGAAATAATCCCAAGCATTGCATTTTTTTTCTTAATGTGTACACCTGAATTTCAACACGCATCTACATTTGATTAATTTTAGTGAGCATGTACATTAATTAAGTTTTTAATACTAAAATAGATTTTTACTCCAATAAAAGATAGATATAAAATATAAAAAATAGATAAATCACGCAAAAGTAAAATTTTCTGCATGCTTTTGTTTTAATTTCTCTTCTTTATTTATTTATTTTTCCATTTTTGGCTTGAGTTTATTTTCCCTTGGAAGAGTAGAACCCCCTCTATTTTTGGCTGCTCCCTGACCATTAAAAGAAAATACCTGTGCTGAAAAATTGCAAACAACAATAAATACTATGCGTGAATTTTTTTTTTAACGAAAGATAAATCCAGAGAATTTTTTCCTCCCTTTTTATGTGAACTAGATTTTAATTCCTACCATATATTATTGTAAATTATAATTATAAATCTTTTCTCCTAAATCAAAGGTATTTATAACTTTGATCCTCATGTATCTTCATTTAAGGAC
Organism: Sindora glabra; assembly: GCA_020226215.1. NCBI lineage: Eukaryota > Viridiplantae > Streptophyta > Magnoliopsida > Fabales > Fabaceae > Sindora > Sindora glabra. Next base: position 46,647,184 of record CM035232.1, on the reverse strand, counting down.
TGATAAAAGTAGTCAGCATATATAAACATTGCTGTAAACATAGTATTTCGCTAAATAAAAATTATTCAACACCTTGCATTTGTGGAATGCCGATAATCCACTCATGGGTAGGAAAACAAAATTGCAAATTCAATTAATCAATAAAACTCAAAATTTAATTCAAATCACATTCGATGTTGTAAGAAAACTCTCTATCTTTCTCCCAAATTCGGATTGAAAATTTTTATTTGCCAAAGTTATGTAAATAAATACGAATTTGTAAGTAGCTTAAATAATTTGTATGTAGATGAAATATATTACCCCCCCCCCCTTCCAGTTAACTCCATTCAGAGATCCTTCAAAGACCAGTGTTCGGATTTTGGATTGGAGAGGTATAATTGTGATCAGCATATATACTGAATTACTTCCCCTCAAATGAAGTTGACCGGACAGCAAGTCCTCCAAGAAACTTGTAGCGTAAGGTCTCTGCCTGAGCAATGGCATAGAGCTCTCTGTTGTTGACTTTCTCCACATAAAGCTCAACACTGTTCTCAGCAACCTTAAAACGATTTTGGACAATAGATGTCAGCTCCCTTATTCTTCTCCTTTTCTCACCTGAGTCAATCAAAGAAAAGTTCATCTAAATATTGCAACTGCATCAAATAATTGTCTAACTCATATCCAGTGAATAATTTACCATCCAAAAGGTATTTCCTTTCCTCAATAAGGAGAATGTGAGATACCAAATTCTGTAAAAAAAATACATAATATCCCACATTTTTTACCAAATTGGTTTCCATATGGATGTTAACTTCACAAGTAGTAGATTCTATAAAATTTATACATCATCCAATTCAGCCCATAAAACATAATAACCCATCATCAACCTTCACAAATTACACTCTTTTCCAAGGTTACCCAACATTCATGATCCAAATCAAACTCTAAAACAATTCAACACAGCTATTATTTATACTTCCAATCACAATAAAGAAAAAAATTAATGGGATAGGAATGTTTACCTTATATGTTGCACCAATCAACCGTCTTGCTCCAAAATTAGTTGCTATAATCACAAATGTTACGGTCATTTATAGCCTTTCACCACCATTACTTCTAAGCCACTCACCATGTGTGTGTTAGAATGATGCTTATAATAGAAATTCGGACAAGGGTACCTAATTGGCAATCACATGATATAAATTAGTGACAAAAGTCCTAGCTTCATTTACCTTCGAATGAAGAGTATCTACACTTGCATTCAGTCAATCCATGCTGCTGAAAGCTCTCATCTACCAGTAAATACCTCTGACAGTCTCAGTTCAAGATGTTAGGCATCTGGGTGTACCATGTAATTTAAATCCAAAAATTTAGTACCCATATGCACAACATTTTGTAAATTGAATAGAGTAACTGCATAAAGCCTCTTGACTAGAATGTAAGCTAATAATGACAATGAAAGCATTATATGAGTTGTGGCATCATGTATTCCAACACATAAACCACAAGAATTAAAAGCACATCTCAAAATTTCCTACATATTGGATTGAAGCAACTGATAAGCATTTCTTATAATAGTAGGTACACTCAAGTTAATTTGCTCACCTTAGAAGTCATCCACCCAAAAATTTGTGATGTACAACTGAACTCCATCATCATTTATGGCTTCCCTTGGATGGCGTTCTGTACTCGATAACGATCTCCCTTTGAGTTACCAATGTATCAATAGAACCCACCACACTCCTCTAACCTTGTGCTTCCTTTAGTTCGTCTTCAAGTCCAAACCTCCTCCAATCAATTATCTCCCAGAATTGCTGCTCGACGATGCTTTCTTCAATCAACTATGACTTCATTTTTTTTTTTCATGTTAACAGGCAACAGGGTCAATATTGGTAAACCATTTTGCATTCAGCCAACGGGGAGAGAAAGGTCGCTTGTCCACGTGTTAGCATGGCATTGTCTCTCACATCATCAATAACTTTTATGGTACTCAAGAAACCCATTTATTAATATTTATAATTATTTATTAAAATTTATTTTTTGGATAAAATAAGTTTGTATTTATTAAATTTGCATATTTATAAAAAAATAAAAAATATGGAATCACAATTGATATTCAAGGAAATATTTATTAATCTTTAATTTTTAAATGTAATTAAAATATGATTGATTGTCCGCACAAAAAGAAATTTATTATAAAGATTTTTATCATTGGACGCTTCTGTGAATAATTCATAATTTTTTTTCCTAGCTATAGATTGTATAATTCATGAATTTTATTTAAAACATATCATAGTTACTGGTTCATTTTATATATTTAAAATTCTACTCCTTACCTTTATAATTTTTTAAGTTATAAAATTAATTAAACTTAAATATATATAAATATATTTTATACCACTATTTATTCATATATTGTTACTTTGTAAGAAAATTTTGAAATTTTTTTAACAAAAATTTTAGTTATATTTATTTTTTTAATAACATAATGTCTTCAATTTCACTAACAATATGTGTGTGTGTGTGTGTGTGTATATATATATATATATATATATATATATATATATATATATATATATATTTTAATTCACAATAAATTAAATCAATTTAGACATACAGGACAGCATTTGATCGGTTAAAGTAATATCATTTTTTAGGTGCTTTTATGTCAATGTATTTCAATATATGTGATAGTACATGAGACTTAAAGTTTTGACACAATCTTAATTAATATATATTTAATTTAATATATATTAATTAAAAATTCATATCAAAGAGACATTGATAAAATTTAAGTAAATAAATTTAATTTTAATCTTTAAATATTGATATTAAAAAATATAATATATAATTAATTATTTTAATTAATAATTTTATTATAAAATTTAAAATTATTTAAATTAATTATATAAATTTAAAAATAGAATATATAATATTATATCTCTATTTTTTAGTGATATTATTGTCTAAATTTATAAGCCATAGAAGTTTACATGAAAAATGGAAAAATGTGAAACAAAATAAATGAAAAAGAAGAGAAATAATGCTTAAGAAAAAAATAAGAGTTAAAAATATATTATAAAATAAATTAATTTAATTAAATAAAATATCTAACTTATTTAAAGTATTTTTACACTTAAAATGGAAATTATACTTTAATAAAATTATACACTTAATAATATTTGAGTCTTAAATAATATTAGTAAAAAAGAAAAAAATATAAGAAGTATTACATGAAGTATGAAGAATTATTAAAATCTCAAATGACTATTATCTAATTTGACATACAGCACATCAGAATTGAAAGAAAAGACATCAATAACATTTAAACAAATAAATTTTATTTTAATCTTCAACTATTGTATTTATAAAATAGAATATGTGATTAATTATTCAAATAAATAATTTATAAACTGAAATTTTAACTAATTTAAAGTATTTGTAAAACTTTAAGACAAAATATAAAATCCTTTATATATATATTATTTAGTGATATTGATATTAGAATTATAAAGTAATAAAAACTAAAAAAAAATATAGTAAATTAATTTTATTAAATGAAAAGTTAAATTTATTTAGAATATTTTTAACATAAAAAATTTTGTTGCGTTAAATTTATATTACTTAATAGTGCTTAAGGTATAAAGTCTTGATAGCACTTCAATCGATATGTACTTGATTTGATATATCATATTTAAAACTTAACATAAAAAATTTTAATAAAATATAAATAAAAAAATTTAATTTTAATTTTTAAATATTGTTATTAAAAAAATAAAATATAATTAATTAATTTGATTAATAAATTTTATAGAAAAATTTTAGATTATTTTAAATATTGATAAATTTTAAATATGAAATATATAATATTATATCTATTCTATTTAATAATATTAATGTCTAAATTATCAATAATATGAAAAATAGAAAAACTTGAAACAAAACAAATAAAAAGAAGAGAAACAATATTTAACTATAAAGCAATAAGAGTTAAAAATAAAATATATAGTAAAATAAATAATATAATTAAATAAAATTTTAATTTATTTAAAATAAATTGAACATAAAAAATTATATGGTGTTATATTTATATTACTTAATAATATTTGAATAATAAATAATATAAGTGAAAAAATGTAAAATAATACATGAGGTATAAAACTTTGACAAAATTTCAAATGATATATATTTATTTTGACATAAAATATTTAAAAATTAATATCAAGAAAATATTGATAAAATTTAAATAAATAATTTATTTTCAATAAGAAAATATTATTATTAAAAACTGAAATATATAATTAATTAATTTGATTAGTAATTTTTATACTAAAATTTTAGTTTATTTAAAATAATGATAAAATTTTAAGAATAAAATATATGTATATATATAATATTAAATCTATACGATTTAGTAATATTAATTTATGAGTTACAAATACTTTATTGAATATGAAAAAATAGACAAATATGAAGTGGAACAAATAAAAAGAAGAGAAATAATACTTGAATTGTAAGGTAATAAGAGCTAAACACAACAAGAAATTTGATTGCATTAAATTTATATTACTTAACAGTGTTTGAATTGTAAATAACATAAGTGAAAAAAAACAAAAAAATATGTGAAATTGTACATGACGTATAAAATTTTGATAAAATTTCAAATGATATGTGTATTTATTTTGACATAAAATATTTAAAAATTAATATTGAAGAAACATTGATATAATTTAAATATATATATAATTTTAATCTTTAAATCTTGTTATAAAAATAAAATATATAATTAAATTATTAAATTAATAATTTTTAATTAAAATTTTTATATTAAATATTTTAAGAATAAGATATACAATGTTATTATAATTATACAATTTAATAATATTAATATCCAAATTTTAAAGTTGTATTAGTTAAAACTTAAAATAAAATATATTAATTTATTTAAATAAAAAATTTTATTACTTAAAATATATTTAACTCAAAAAAATAAAATGTATTAAATATAATTTATAATACTTAATAATATGTATTTATTTAAATTGTACGCTGTAAATAGTATAAGTAAAAAAATAAGAAAATGGACAGTGGGGGGGGGGAAATCTTTCCCACCGCCAACACGTGTCCCAAACTAGTGTAATCCCTTTATTCAAAAAAAAAAACGAAATTCTGTGTCATTAATATTTTTTATGCACGGATCAATATTTTATAAAAATAACATTTTGGAAAAATATAATAACTTATTTATGTATTAAAATGTATTAATTAATATAAGAAAATAAAATTTGAAAAATCAATTAAATTTTTTATTATTTTAAATTCTATTGTATGTACTTTAATTATATAAATATATGATAATAAAAAATAATAAAATGAATAGATATTTATTATCGTATTTAGTAGATGATAAAAATAAGAATGAGAAGGAAAATAAGAATAAATTAGAAAAAAAATTTCATAACTTTTTGGAGCATTGAATAATAAGTTTTTTCACTGTTTACTAAACTTTTTCCACAACTTTTTGGGGAATTGAATAGATTTTTCATCATTTTTGCAATTAAACTATACCGTATTTAAAATATCTCTTAAATTTAAACCCTAAAATACATAATGCTATATTTATATTACTCAATGAAATTAATATTTGAATTATAAGTAATATAAGTGAATATGAAAAATGGAAAAAAATAAAACGGAGCAAATGAAAGGAAGAAGAACAATGCCTAAGTTCTAAAATAATTAGAGTTAAAGATAAAATATATAATAAAATAAATTAATTTGATTAAATAAAATTTTCACATAATTAAAAAAATTCATAAAAATAAATTCATTTGTATTAAATTTATATTACTTAATAGTGTTTAAATGGTAATTAATATAAGTAACAAGATTTTAAAAACACGTGAAATAATACATTAAGTTTGAATTTTTGATAAAATTTCAATTGATATATTCAATTTAACATATGGACATTGTACATAAAAATTGATATAAAAGAAATATTGATTGAATTCAAATAAATAAATTTAATTTTAATCTTTAAATATTGTTATTGAAAAATAGAGTAAATAATTAATTAATTTGAGCAATAAATTTGATGCTAAAATTTAAATTCATTCAAAACATTTATAAAAATTTTAAAATAAAATATATAATATTATATCCATACTAGTTAGTAATATTCATATTTGAGTCATAAAAATTTATAAATAAAAATAAATAAAAATATGACTTATTAAAAATAATTTTATAATAAAATGAAAATAAATTATATAATATTTATATTATTTAATATATTGCATCTAAACTTTAAATAGTAGTTGTGTTTAAAAATAAAAAAGAAAAACATATAATGAAATAGATAAAATGAGGAAAATAATGTGTGGATTGTAATAACTATTATTGCAAAATAAACAACAAATTGTTAATATTATTCTACTTTTATATAACTTATTTTAAATTTGTAACAAAAATAAAATATGTCATATTATATCAATGCTATTTAGCAATATTAATTTTAAGTTGTAAAAGATATGAGTAAATATATGTATATATATATATAATAAAACAAATTAAAAGAAGAGACATAATCTATGTGCTATAAAGTAATAGGAATTAAAAATGGAATATGTAGTAAGTTAATTAAATTATATAAAATGGATGACTAATTAAAAATTTAATAATAAAGAGAAAATAAATTATATTAATTAATTAAATTTTAACTTATTTAAAATAATTTATTATCAAAAATATAGTATGTAATTAAATGACTCAATTAATAATTTTTATTCTAAAAATTTAATTTATATAAAATATTTACAAAATTAAGATATATAATATATAACATTATATTATATTACTCAATGATATTAGTGTTTGATTTATAAGTAATATAAGTAAATATGAAAAAATTTTAAAAATGGAATGGGGCTAACAAAAAGAAGAGACACAATGCCCAAATTATGAAACAATTAGAGTTAAAAAAATAAATAATAAGCTAAATTAAATCAATTGTATAAAAATTTTAACATAATTAAAATTTCCTATCATATAAAGAAACTATATTGTATTAAATTTATATTACTTAATAGTGTTTGAGTTGCAAATAAAATAGGTAAAAAGAACAAAATAGAAAAATGTGAAATAATACATGAAGTTAAAGTCTTGTTAAACTTTCAGGTGATATATATTTAATTTGATACATAATCATAGTACTCAAAAATTTATTTAAAGAAGCATTTATAAAATTTAAATAAATAGATCTAGTTTTAATCATCAAATAGTATCATTAAAAAATAGAATATGTAATTAATTAATTCATATTATAATTTTTCATGCTAAAATTTTTATTTGTTCAATATAGTTATAAAAATATACAAATGTGATATATGATATTATATTTATACTATATAGTAATATTAAAATTTAATTTAAAAAGTTTTAAAATGAAAATAAATAAAATATTTGAATTATTGAGAATAATTTTATAATAAAAAATAAATTTTATTATATATTAATATATTGCATCTAAACTTTAGAAATGAGGAATGAATTTAAACCCAAGAAGAAAAACATATAACGAAGTTGATGAAATTAAGAAAAATAACGTGTAGATTGTAAACTTTTGATAAAATATTAATTGATATGTTTTTAATTTAAAACATAATGCTTGATAATTATTATTAAAAATAACAATATTTATATAAATAAAATCTAAAACATCATTAAATATTATTTTTAAAAATAAAATATGCAACTAATTAATTTGTTGTTAATTTTTATATCCAAAGTGTCAATTTATTTAAAATATTTAAATAATTTAAAAATAAAATATATCATGTTATATTTATACTACTTAATAATATTTATATTTATATTTAAATTACAAATAATTGAGATGCATATCAAAAAAAAGAGAAAAACATATAGCAAATCAAATACAAAGATGAAAAACAACTGTGAAGTGTAGAGAAATAAAAAATAGAATATACAATAAATTAACTAAAATTATTAATTTATTTCAAATATTTTTATAATAAAAAATATAATATGGCATGCTTATATTACGTAGAAATATTAATGTTTGAATTGTAAACATCATAAGTGAACAAAAAAGAATAAGAAAATAAAATGAGGAGGAATAATACATTAAATATAAAAACCTTTATAAAACCATGATATATATTTATTTTCACATATAATACTTCAAAATTGATGTAAAAATATTGACAAAATTTATTTAAATAAAATCTATTTTAATATACAATTTTTTTATTAAAAATATAATATGCAATTAATAGATTCAACAATAATTTTTATACTGAAATTTTAAGTTATTTAAAATATTTATAAGATTTAGAAGTAATTTATATAACATTATACCTATAGTATTCAATGATATTGATACTTCAGTTAAAAATAATATAAGTAGACAAATTTTATACCTATCATACTTAATAATATTATCATCCAATTTAAAAGTAACAAAAGTTGACATGAAAAATAAAAAAAAAATGAAACGGAATAAATACAAGGAAAAAAAACAGTGCTTAAGTTGTAAAGCAATGAAACCTAATAATAAAATATATAGTAAGATAAATTACTTTAATTAAATAAAAATTTTAAATTGTTTAAGATATTTTATTCTAAAAATGATATTATATTTAATTTATAATATTTAAATTATATTATAAATAATAAATAATAAGGATAAAAAAAGCAAAAACATTAAAAGAAAATAAAATTTGGGGCAGCGTTGGGCGGGAAAAAAATTTCCCTACGTGTCCCAACAAAAAATGCTCAGAAAACATTCCTTTCTTAATATAGGTATAGATAAGGCACAAACATTTGTTTTAATTTTTTTACATCTTATAATAATTACATATACAATATATAATAGAAGTAAATAATAACATGATTTGATAGATTTTTTTTAGATATATATAAATTGAGATGTAAATTGAAATTGAAATATGTTATTTTATATCAGATTTATATTTATATGATGTTATATATCTTTTATTTATATATAAAATCAATGTAATTTAGATGAGTTATGCTATAATTTTATTATATTTTCTTCTTTTATTTTTAATTTCTCTTTGTTAATCTTTTATTTGATATTATGTTGATCTTTTGTTTTGATAATTTTTTCAAAATATTTTGTTGGTAATAGCAGAGTTGTTAAATTACTTGATAAATAAATTATATATTTTAATTTTAAATTTTAACTTCTAACATGTATAATTAATAATATTAATAAGCTTTTCCATTTGTTATATATAAATCATATATTTAGAAATCTTTATTTGTTCTATTGCATTTTTTTTCATGTCCACACCTATTAAATTTTTAACTATATATTATTTTCTCAATTCTTAATACATTAGAACTTACACACTCCTTTTCTTTGTTCTTTTTATTTGGTCCATGGTACATTTTTCCATTTTTTATGCCTTTTGCAGCTTAAATTTTAACATCACTGAGCAGTGTATATGAATGAAAGTGTGTGCGTGTGTATATATATTATTTTTATCAGAAAAATATTTTAAATAGTTTTAATATTTAATCTACTTAACTTATATAATGTATATTCTATATTTTATTTTTATTATTTCATAATTTATGATCTATTTTCTTCTTTTTATTTGTTCTATTATATTTTTTACAATCATTCCTATTATTTATAAATCAAACAGTAATATTTTTAAGTAATATAGATAAATTGATGTACTTTATTTTTATATAATAAATTTTTTTAAAATAAAATTTTGTATAAAAAATTTTAATTGAATTAATTGATCACTATTCTATTTTTAATAAAAATATTTTAAAATTAAGCTCAAATTTATTTAGTAGAAGTGTAAATTACATATAATCTTTCGAAATATAGCCTTCTATTTAATAATTTCTAAACTTTTAAGCCTTTCAAATAACTCTTGAATTTTTTCAAATCATGAAGAAGTTAGATTTTGAGTTAAAATAGATAGAAAAATTTAGCGGATCGTGTTGGATGTTGGATTAGTTACTGATAGTTTAAAACCATCACTATATTTGCTAAAATTCTTTAAAATATTTTCACTTATAGCCACTAAATTTCTCCATTTATTTTAACTACAAGTATTTTTTTCATATTTTGAAAAAGTAAAAAGAGGTTATTTGATATAAAATTATATTTTAGGAGTTTATACGTAATTTTTTCTTCTTAGAATATATCAATATTTTCTTAATATCTATTTTTTACCCAATGCATTGTACTTTGTCATTACACATGGCACTCAATCATTTTCTCCTTTCCCACCAACCTTTCCTTGTCTTTATTTTTTACTAGTAAGTGAGCCCGTGTACAGACTAGCATTTAATTCAATATAAAAATAAATTTTAAGGTTAAATGAAATTTATAGTTGTAAACTATAAAACTGCAATTCATGTTAGACCGTTAGTTATGTTAAATTAAAAAATAGAATAACTATTAAAGTAATTGATCTAGTGGTATCTATTTACGATCTTGTTATAAATTTGACTCTAAAAGATCTTATTGTATATTATCATTTTAATTTTGATTTAATTTAATTTAATTTAATATGGCATGATTAAAAGAAGTGGGAAAACAATTTATCTTATGATTTCATGTAGCACAGGCCAACCACCGCATAGTGCCATGTGGCAAAGACTAATAATATAAATAGATAAATAGATTTTTCTTTCATTTTTTTTTTGCATTTTTCCTTTTTAATTCTCTCTTCTTTCATTTTTTAATTTCTTATTCTTTTATATTCTAATTTAATATCGATACCATTATTTAAATTAAGTTAATAAAATATTTCAATAAAAATATTTATAAACTAAAATTAAATTTTAAGTATATCTTGTCAGAATTTTTATATATTATATTTCAAATTTAATATATATCAAATAAAATTTTTTTGTGATTAAATTAATTTTAACTAATATATATTAAAAATAAGTGAATTATTTAAAATAAAAAATAAATTAATTATATATTTCATTAATTTAAAAATGTTTTCAAAATTTTAATAATATTTTATTAGATATAAAAATTCAATTCTTAGCCCTTTTTCTAGCTTTTATTATTTTATAACCCATATAACTGCTTCCATTTTTCAATTTTTTTCTTTCTTTAGCTCTTATTACTTTGTAGTTCATGGCTTTTATATTCTTTTTAAATTTTATAATCATTATTTTATTTGTATTACTTTTTAATATTATATTTCAGGATAAATATACTAGTGATTGGTTAAGATTTTATCATGGCTTTAATATATAAACTACTAATTTATTTTTATGTAATACATCTTAAAAAATAAACAAAAATCTTTCATATATGAATATGTGATTATTTGGGAATTCCAGAGAGAAGGAGCCCCAAAGAGGTGAGTGTATTGTAAGAATTTTTCAATTTGTTTTAGGATCTCATGTATGATAATTAAAACACTATAAATATGAAATTTCTATTTACTTACCTGATGGATTTGCAGCCATAATTGAATTTAACGAAAGCTAATAAATTCTCCTCAACTAGATCTTCCTCTTCGCTCTTCTCCTTTGCGACGGCTCTTAATGAGTAAAAATCGTATGTATGAGAAGTGAAGAGGGGACCTAGCCATAATCCTTATTTATAAACCCTAGCAATCCTCCAAATAAAAGGATTACTAAATCTTTGGATCCACACAATTGCCAAACCACGCTAAACTATGTAGATGTGCTAAGCCCATATCTTTAATATCACAATTTTAAATGGGCCTCATGCATGTCTCACAATTAGGCTAAATTTTTAATCAGTCAATTTTATTAAATTAAAAATTATCAATTAATAGCAACTCACTTTATAAAAAAATCTAACATTCTCCCACTTGAGAAATATAATTAGGTTTTATAAGAGTTTTAACAAAATACATTTTTGAAAATAAGATTCCATACTGATTGATTAAAAAACTTTTATGTGGCCATAATTAAAAATAATTTAGCCCTTTGAGACAACATCACAATAATCCTATCTAATATAGCTAACTAACACAGAATCATAGCAGCCTTTATACCCCTTGTTGACATAACACTAATTTATGGTTACAAGTACTAGTGACTTTATTAACAATAGATTTTAGCATGGCTGTGTAGTAAGAAAATAGCACCAAATGTGATCAAATGTGCTATTTTCATTATTAGTCCTCCATGATTTCTCTAAACTTGATGAGAAATCCTTCTACTGTATGTATGTCTCATTCATATTCTCGAGATCATTCAATAGAGTCATTCTATGAGACATACTTTCTTGACATCAAAGTTATACTTAAGATAGACACCAGTCTTAAGAAATAAGAATTTTAATACTTATAAGTATATGTACAAGTAAGAATAGATAATAGCATAGATTATCCACTTTATAATGATCATCAATGAAATTAAAAAATCTTATAAAAAGAGTGTCTAACATAACAAATTATAACATAAGAGTGTCAAATATAGAGAATATGCTCTCACTAATTAAATACATCAAAAGACCTTAAGATACTTATACTCTCAACATGTTTGCTAAAAATTGCAGGTCTCAATCCATTAGCCAGAGGATCAGTAATCATGTTGTTTATATTAATATGTTGTACAATAATATCACAATTTTTCATAAAATCTCTAACCTTAAGGTACTTTATTTTCAAATACTTAGACCCACATGTAGTTTTTTTATTTTTGGAAAACAATACAGCAGATTTGTTATCACAGTAAATTCTTAGTGGATTAGAGATAGAATCAATAATGCAAAGACTAGAGATAAGATTCTTTAGCCAAATAGCTTGCATAGCTACTCCATAACATGCAACAAACTTAACTTACATAGTAGAAGAAGCCAAAAGTGTTTGTTTTACACTTTTCCAAGATATAGGTCCTCTAGCTAATGTAAAAATGTATCCTGAAGTAGATTTTATATCATCCTGAGAGCCAAGGAAGTTAAAATATGTGTATCCAACAATCTCAAGATTGTTAACTTTTTTGTAAACCAATATATAATCTTTCATCTTTTGCAAATACCTTAACACTTTCTTCACAGCAACCCAGTTATCCATACTGGGATTAGAAAGATAACTCCTAAGAACTCCCACTGCAAATGCAATGTCTAGCCTAATGCAGACCTGTGTATATATGAGACTCCCCATTGCACTAGAATAAGGTATATTCTTCATTGATTCTCTTTCTAAATCATTCTTGGGACATTGACTAGGGCTGAGTTTATCACCTTTTATAATAGGTGCATCCCCACCCTTACAATTCTACATATTAAATCTAGCGAGTATATGATCAATGTAAGACCTTTGTGAAAGTCCCAAAAAACTTCTAGACCGATCTCTGTGGATTTCTATCCCAAGAACAAATGAAGCATTCCCAAGATCTTTCATGTCAAAAATCTTGGATAATTATTGTTTAGTCTCATGCAATAATCCATTATCATTACTAGCTAATAGAATATCATCCATATAGAAGACAAGAAAAATGTGCTTACTCTCACTAATCTTAAGGTATATGCACTGATTAACTTTATTTTTCTCAAAACCTATGGAAGTGATCACCTTATCAAATTTAAAATATTATCGTTTGGAAGCTTGTTTAAGCCCATAAATAGACTTTTTAAGCTGGCATACCAAGTGTTCTTTTCCAAGTTCTTAAAAACCTTCTGGCTGTACCATATAAACTTCTTCTTTCAAATCTCCATTCAAAAAGGCTGTCTTGACATCCATTTGATGGAGCTCTAAGTCATAGTGTGCTACTAAGGTCATGATAATTCTAAAGGAATCTTTAGATGACACTAGTAAAAAGGTCTCATTATAGTCCACTCCTTCTTTCTGAGTGAATCATTTTGCCACTAATCTAGCGTTAAGCCTTTCAACATTTCCCTTAGAGTCTTTCTTGGCCTTGTACACCTATTTACAACCAATAGGTTTACATCCATTTGGTAGCTCAATAAGCTCCTAAACATCATTATGAGCCATAGAATTTATTTCATCTTTCATTGCATCTATCCACATATCAGACTATGGATTAGTTATTGCATCTTTGAAAGTCACAAGATCAACAATATGACTAATATCATAGTCACTCTCTCCAGGAAAAACTAAGTAATCATTAGAGATTGCAGATCTTCTTTGTCTAGTATATCTTCTCAAAGGCACCTCAACTTCATTCTCTTAAGCTTGAATTACATCAACAACATCAGGAATTGGATTAGGAGGATGAGCAAGAGGGAAATGATCTATATTCTGCTGCACATTATCTTCTCTTCCAATATCTACTAGTATTGCAAGACTTTGTGGGTTTAGCAAAGGGAAAGTGACATATCTTGTAGGTTCATTGTCATTGATAACTTCTATGATGCTTCTATCTGCAATATCTCATTCCAAAAATTTTCCCACTTGTGACTCTACAATTTTAGCTCCACGTTCCGACCAATAGAATTTGTACCCTTTAGAATGGTCTGGGTACCCTATGAAATGGAAACAAGTAAATCGAGGTTTTGTTTTCTTTTCAAAGGAATTATAAATTCTAACTTCTACAGGATATCCCCAAACTCAAAAGTGATTCAAGCTAGGTTTTCTACTGGTCCATATTTCAAAAAGTGTTTTTGTTATAGATTTGTTGGGTACTCTATTCAATATATATAATATGCATTTCATGGCTTCACCCTAAAGAGATTCAAGAAGATTGGTTCTACTCATCATGCTCTTCATTATATCTTTAAGAGTGCAATTTCGTCTTTCAACCACACCATTTTGTTAAGGACTACTAGGCATGGTATATTGGGCAATTATCCCATTCTCTTGTAGGTATTTGGCAAATGATCCCATATGTTATCTAGTCGTACCATGTTTACCATAATATTCACCACCTCGATCAAACCTAACAATTTTGATGACTTTTCCCAATTGTTTCTCTACCTCCATTTTAAAAATTTTAAAATTTTCAAAAGCATCAGACTTTTCCTTAATTAGGTAAAGATAACCATAATCAGAAAAATCATTAATAAAGGTAACAAAATATGTATTACCACATAGAGTAGGAGTAAGTGGTCCACTAATATCAGTATGCACAATTTCTAAAAGGTCAAAACTTCGAGTGGCACCTTTGCTTTTAGTCTTATGACCTTTCCTTTTGCAAAAAAAAAAAAAAGCATTTATTCTTTTTCTTAATGACAGCTTTAGGATAACTTACCCTTTTTGTCTGATTATTGCCTTGGCTTTTGTTGCCAAAAACTTATTAGGAGCTTTTAACCCAAACTTTCTAGACTTGTTGTAATTTTTCTAATGGGTAGGTTTGGAGTTAATGGTAAGTAAAGCACTCTCATTTTTCTCTCTTTTGAGTTTTTCCTCTTCAAAAACATATTTGGATATTAGATCATTAATACTCCAAACTTCATTCATGGTGTTGTAGGCAATTTTAATTTGGGTGAATTCATTAGGAAGAGAATTGATGGCATGGTGAATAATAAATTTATCAGGTAGGGTGATTTCATGGGTAGCTAATTTATTTTTAATGTGGACCATTTTCATGATAAAGTCTCTAACATTTCCAACAAAATCATACCTCATGCTCATCAGCTCACTCATAAGATTCCCAACCTCAAACTTGTTGGATTTTTTATACATTTGACTAATAGCATCATGGAGTTCTTTAGCATTCTCAATCTCATCCAACCCACTTAAAAGATGCTCAAAGACAAATCTCTTAATAGCATGTAGACACATACGATTTGCTCTATCTCACTTGACAAAAACTCCTTTTATTCAGCAGTACTTTAGGCAGTGATGGCAGTGGGTGGATCGATACATAAAGCTATGTCTATATCGCTCATGATTAAAGCAAAGTTTAGGTCTTCATTCCATCTCTTATAATTAGATCCATGTAGGATCTCAATGCTAGCTTGATTGCCATTTACAGTAAAAGTCACTGTTCAAGACAAATTGCAATAATTAACTAATGGATAATTTAAAAAGAATATAATAGCAATGATTCCTGATGTGCTACAATAACTGGAGAGTCTAGGCACATCATCATATTATCCTCTTTGGACAGAGAATATGACATGTTATTAAGTACTCTCCTCATAAGGTTAATATAAAAATATCCAATTTTCAAAAATACATTCCCTTTGAGCAGATAAACTTTCTAAACTGATATAATTCCAACCGAAATGCCTTATGCCACTTACCAAAATTATCTTACATAATAACCTCCTTTGAGCAGGTGATTATATAAGATAATTCTAATACTATCCCATGATTTCTGAATAAAAAAATATTTCACTAATCACTATAAATGAACCACTTTAGCAGCCATACTAATGAAAAATTTTCTTAAATTAAAAAAATAAATTATCCAATATCTCAATTTGCATACTCAACCATATGTATGCAATGGGTCATTCTTGATGATATGCTTAAACTTAATGCATCTCAATAAACCCCTAAATATTGTTGCATAACAAAGTCTTGAACAAATTTAAAATTAACATAATTATTATATCTAATTATATTTACTCTTCAAAATAAAAGAATTTAATAAAATAATAATAAAATAAAAAAAGAAGAGTAAACATCATCAATGGATTAATGGATTACAACTACTTTATTTTATTTTTCCAGAAAATTTCATATCTTATAATTCTGGAAAATATATCTTTTCTTTTAATTAATTCAAAACAAAATTAATAATAAATATTTTTAAAAGTATTTCATTTTTCCACTGTGTGAAAGTTGTTTCATGTTGATGCGCATGAAATAAAATATGGGTTTATAACCCATTGCTGTACGTGAAATCCATTATGGGTTTATAACCCATATAAAATAAATAAAGGCTCATAAGCCATTCATGTGCCTCAACGTTGATCGGAAATATTCCGATTTGAAACACATATGCGGAAGGTACATTGAATGGGATTCCAAATATTCCAAAACGAAAAATAAAATTCAAAAACAATGCCAAACGAAAGACATGTATAAGGCACACCGATGACCGAACAAAACATATATATATATATATATATATATATATATATATATATATATATATATATATATATATATATATATATATATATATATATATATATATATATATATATATATATATATATATATATATATATATAGCATATGTTTGATGCATCATCAAGAAAAAAGGGAAACCATTGGCACGCCATATAAGATTCAAGAAAATAAAATAAAAGATAAAAAATAAATAAATAAATCCATTTAATGTAAAAGTCAAAGAGTCAGGTTTCTTCTTGGATATATATATATGTATGAATAAAAAATCAAACATTTGTCAAGGACAAAACCCTTTAACATAAGCACATGTCATGGAGCCATGTTTCGGTATATATATATATATATATAGACAACATATGAACGGAAAATTCAAACACGTTAATGTAAAATTCAAAGAATCGGGTTTCTTCTTGGATATACATGTGTATGAACAGAAAATCAAACATTTGTCAAGGAACAAAACCCTTTAACATAAACACATGTCACAGAGCCATGTTTCGGTATATATATATATATATAGACAACATCCGAACGGAAAATTCAAACACTGGCCGAAACATTCAAACACTCGTCGAAACCAGTAAAAATCCTTTATGTAAATTCTAAACAGAACGCCATACGTTATATACTTCTTGCACAATTTCATGCGATAAATTAGGATTTCTAATTCAACAATCCTAATATATATAAACAGAATATTAATTTAAAAACTTTTCTAAGGAAAAGTTCATGATAATACATTAAAGAATTATAAAACAAATATTATAAATTGATCATATGATTTTATTTTGAGAATCATACATATAAAATTTTATCATAAATCTTTAATCAAAATAATATAAAAAATAGTTAATTTTTTTGAGTTCTAATATCATACTTGTAAGCTCTGATACTACGTATAAGAATTTTTCAATTTGTTTTAGGATCTCATGTATGATAATTAGAACACCATAAATATGAAATTTGTATTTACTTATCTAATAGATTCGCAACCATAATTGAATTCAGCGGAAGCTAATGAATTTTCCTTAACTAGATCTTTCTCTTCGCTCTTTTCTTTTGCGGTGGCTCTCAATAGATAGAAACCGTGTGTAAAAGAAGTGAAGAAGGGACCTAGCTATAATATTTATTTATAAATCCCTAGCAATCCTCCCCATAAAAGGATTACTGAATCTTTGGGCCTTCACAACTACCAAACCACACTAAATTATGTAGATATATTAAGCTCATATCTTTAACATCACAATTTTAAATAGATCTCATACATGTCTCACAATTGAACTAATTTTTTAATTAGTCAGTTTTATTAAATTGAAAATTATCAATTAATAGCATGTCACTTTATAGAAAATTCTAACATGTATATCTTATTTCAAACTTGTTATTTCCATTGATTATATACTTTTGTCCATGGTGCATAAGAATTTTATAAATTTATACGTAGATACATATATATATGCTTAATCATTATTATAATCATCAACTCTAAATTATTATGTTTAAGAGTTTAAATTCTATATATTAGTGGCATTTAATTTCATAATGAAATGGTAATGGTATCCGGCATAGTGAATATATATTAGTGGCATAGTGAATATATAGGATGTTGTGATTCATATTTTTTGAGGCCTTGCAATAAAGGCAAAGTACTATTGTTACTTAATAATGCTTTTGATAGATATGTTTGATAAAATAATAGGCTATGATTGTGTTTGTGGACTATGCCCATGTAAAAGAAGTGTGAGGATTGTTGTTTGTACTATTGGTATGATCATACTTGAAAGGAATTGTCATTTTAACGATTTGTGACATGCGATAGATTTATTATGTTATGAATGAGATTATGTGAAATGTAATTAAATTACAAATTAGCATGTGAATGCATATTGATATGTGATTTGGGGAAGTTATGTTAAGGGTGAAATGACTACACTACAACAAAAATCAGCAATAACGACGACTCTTTTAGCGGCGACAAAATTTCGGTCGTCGCTAAAAGTATCTCCGACGACGAAGTCGTCGGTAAAAAAATGGAAATTTTTTTAGAGGGAAATGGAAACTGGGGCGGGAGAATTAGGCTTTTAGCGACGACAAAAGTCGTCGCTAAAAGCCTAAAAAAATTTCGGCGGCAAAGTTTGCGAAAGGGCGGGAAGAAATTCACTTTCAGCGACGACATTGTCGTCGCTGAAAACATAAGGCTTTCAGCGACGACATTGTCGTCGCTGAAGGTGGACCAATCAGCGACGACCGAGTCGTCGCTGAAGCCCTAAAACTTTACGGTCAACATTTCACCCTTCAGCGACGACATAGTCATCGCTGAAAGTGTCCAATATTCAGCGACGACATTGTCGTCGCTGAAGGTTGACACATCAGCGACGACTATATCGTCGCTAAAAGTCCTCCAGTTTTCAGCGACGACAATTTCGACCTTTAGCGACGACATTGTCGCCGGTGAAGGTTCCACTTTCAGCGACGACAATGTCGTCGCTGAAGAAAAATTCGGTCGTCGCTAAAAGCTTCAGCGACGACCGAATTTTTTGTGTCGTCGCTGAAAGCTGGCGCCTATTTATTCGCGGCGCCGCCTCCTCCTCCTCATTTGTGCATTTGAAGTTTCAGGAATTCAGGTAAGTTTCTAAACTTTCTCTCTATTTTAATTTTTTCTAATTTTAGTATATTTATTTTTGTTTTTATGTTTATATGTATTAAATTTGTATGTTGTATTTTTTAATTTGTTAGTTATTATTAGTACTTGACGTAGTTTGCGAGGAGTATTCACAGTTGATCAGTAGATTTTTGCCACTGAGGTACGTAAATAAAAAATTATAATTTTTTTCTGTACTAATATATTTAATTTACTCAAATAATTTAGGGTTTAATAAATAGATTTGATAGTATGTTTAATTTGAATTAATTGAATTGATAGTGTGTTTAATTTAATATGAAATTTTGTATTATTTAATTTTGTATGTTGTAAATTTTAAATTTATTTATGTGAATTTAACTTAGCATTAATTTTATAAATATAAATTTGGTTATTATTATGCATCATTCAATTTGTAATTTTGAAGTATACAATATATGTGTATATTATTCATTTAAACTAATTAAGATAAAATAGTTATGATAATTTATTCATAAAATCTAAAATTTGTGATGCAATTTAGGAAACTTCAAACTTATTAGATTCAATAAAATAATGTAAGATAGATAATTATAATAAATATATAAATCTATCTTAGAAAGTAAGAGATTATAATAATGTAGCTTATTTTTTAATTGAGATTAAAACTTAACAATTCAAATTCTATTATTTACCCCACATACTAAGAAAAATTCAATTAAATTAGAGATTATATAAAAATGAAACCATAACAATTCAATATATGATATTTCAATCTCATAAAATTAAAAAAATTTCAAAACACTAGGAAGTTCACATGAAAATTACACCCCTCTTGGATAAAACTACATTTACTTAAATAAAGAAGCTGAGTTTGTGCATCTTATAAATAATATACACCTAATAAAACTAAACTTACTTAAATTTACAATTAGGAAGTCCATTCACAAAATGTATCCATTTGTGATGCAATTTAGGAAACTTCAAACTTATTAGATTCAATGAAATAATGTAAGATAGATAATTATAATAAATATATAAATCTATCTTAGGTTCAGTAAGAGATTACAGTAATATAGTCTATTTTTTAATTGAGATTGAAACTTAACAATTCAAATTCTAGTATTTACCTCACATACTAAGAAAAATTCAATTAAACTAGAGACTACATAAAAATGAAACCCTAGCCTTTAAATTTTTATGATATTTACGTCTCATAAAAATTAAAAATTTCAAAACATTAGGAAGTTCACCTAAAAATCACACCCCTCTTGGATAAAACTACATTTACTTAAATAAAGAAGTTGAATTGTGCATCTTATAAATAATATACACCTTATAAAATCAAACTTACTTAAATTTACAATTAGAAAGTCCATATTCATAGTATAGACATCTCTATAAAGAAGCTGAATTGTGTACCTCATCAATATAGTCAAGTAGGTTACGTAAATAATAGTACTGACACTTAATGGACCATACTTATAAATTGTTGTATCATTAATTTAAATTATTGTAAATATATTTTTACAATAATTTAAATTAGAACTACATTTACATTTAAATGTTAAGCTTAGACCCGTTCAAGGGTTGATTGTTTTCCGAACATCAGTCAACCCTTGAATTGTCCTGAGAAGTTGGACAGTTTGGGATATTATCATGTAGTTATTATTAACAATTTATCTGGCTCTTGTTTGATATTGTGGAAATATCTTAGCATCCTAACTGTTCTCCGGGTATAAACTATACAAGTGTATAGTTTAGGCACTTGGAGAACCATAGGGAGATGCTGCCGAAATTTCTGCACGAGTCAATCGATGAGCGTGGATAAATTGAAAAAAATAATAACTATAGAAATATCTCGAATGGGATAGGATCCTACCCTTCAAAATTGGAGTGATACGGTGCATTTAGGGTGAATGTCAAACATTAATCAACATACTTCATTTCACCTAAAGCAATTTCCTT
The DNA here is from genome assembly GCA_020226215.1 of Sindora glabra. NCBI lineage: Eukaryota > Viridiplantae > Streptophyta > Magnoliopsida > Fabales > Fabaceae > Sindora > Sindora glabra. Next base: position 46,625,563 of record CM035232.1, on the reverse strand, counting down.
CCTGTTCAGTGATACAATGTCTGTCGATAAAAGTTGGATACACCTACCAAATCGATTGTCAGATGAGTATTGGAATGGTGCAGTAAGATTTGTTGAAAGAGCAAAAAACTTTACCGACGAAAGGGGTATGGTAAGATGTCCATGCAAAAAGTGTGTGAATTTAATATTCCAGACATTACTGACATTGGAGGCGCACATTATAGATAATGGATTTCATCCATTATACATAAATTGGGTACATCATGGTGAAGTAGATGTTTCGAGTTCTAAAGGAACTAGTGAGATATCCCCTAACAATAGAGATGAGCTGGTAGATATTATACATGATTTCATTGGCCCTGAGACAACTGAAGTTGATTTTCACAATGACGAGTACAGGGGTGAGAATGCGGCTGGCGAAGACATTGGAACAAAATATAGTGACTGTGATAACCTGTTCGAGCAAGTAGAAACAGAGTTGTATCCAGGTTGCACAACATTTTCAGCATTGAACTTCTTGGTGAAACTTATGCATTTGAAGGTTCTGCATAAGTGGACAAACAAGTCATTTGATGCTCTTCTTCGATTATTAAAAGAGGCACTTCCAAACGATAATAAATTGCCTGAATCGTACTATAGTGCAAGGAAATGGCTCAACAAGTTGGGGTTGGGGTATGAATCAATCCATGTATGCAAACATGATTGCGCACTTTTCTGGAAAGATCATGCTTCCAAAGATAATTGTCCAATTTGTGGGGAGAGTCGATGGGTAAATAAAACTACAAAAGGAAAGAAGGTGCCCCAAAAAGTGGTTCGATATTTTCCTTTAACTCCTCGACTACAGCGTCTATATCGGTCGAGACATACTGCCAAAAACATGATATGGCATCACACTGGAAAATCAAAAGAAGAGGGGGTAATGCGACATCCCGTGGATGGAAAAGCTTGGCAGGAGTTCGATAAGAGGTATCCTAATTTCTCCGCTGACCCACGAAACGTCAGGTTGGGTTTAAGTGCAGATGGATTTAATCCTTTTGGTGATAGGAACCTATCTTATAGCATGTGGCCAGTGGTTATAACTACTTACAACTTGCCACCATGGATATGCATGAACCAATCTTTCTTCATGTTGACCCTATTAATCCCAGGGCCGCAATCGCCAGGTAAAGATATGGATGTGTTCTTGCAGCCGGTCGTAGAAGAGTTGAGGGATCTCTGGGAGAGAGGAGTTGAAACTCGAGATGCAAATACAAATACAGTGTTCAATATGCGGGGCAGCATTGCTCTGGACTATTAATGATTTTCCTGCTCGAAGTAGCCTATCTGGATGGAGCGGGCAAGGATACAAAGCATGTCCTACATGTAATTCGGATACTCCATCGATTCGAGTTAGAGGAAAAATAGCTTACGTGGGTCATCGTCGTTGGCTTCCAAGAAGTCACGCATGGAGAAATATGAAGGAATTCAATGGAAGGTCGGAGAGGACACCCCCTCCTCGACCTCTTACCAATAATGTTATCATGGAACAGTTGGGCAAAGTGCCACAGAGACTTCCAGGAAAACATGCTGAATTTGGTGGTGTAAAGCGAAAGAGAGGTGCCGATGAACTTAATTGGAGCAAGAGAAGTATATTTTTTAATCTTCCTTATTGGCCAACAATGAACTTAAGGCATAACATTGATGTCATGCATGTTGAGAAAAATGTATGTGATAGCATCTTAGGTACATTATTGGAGATTGAGCACAAAACAAAGGATACAGACAATGCAAGACGAGATTTGGCAGACATGAAGATAAGGCCTAACTTGCATCTGTACGAGCAGAGGGGTCAACTTTTCAAGCCACATGCTGGATATATGCTTAACCAAGAAGAGCGAAAATGATTTTGCCAGTATATAAAGAATGTGAAATTTCCAGATGGCTTTGCTGGGAGTCTTAGTAAGAATGTCACAGATCGTGACTTGAAGTTAAAGGGGTTGAAATCACATGATTGTCATGTTATCATGCAAAGACTGTTAGGACCAGGTGTCCGGGCTCTTTTGCCAAAGGAATTATCCTATCCACTTGTCGAGTTATGCAATTTCTTCAGTCAAATATGTGCTAGAACTCTCAACAGGGAGGATATTCTGCAAGCCAAACAAGACATCATCATAATTTTGTGCAAGCTTGAGAGGATATACCCCCCAGCATTTTTTGACATAATAGTTCACTTGGTGATGCATCTGCCAGACGAAGCATTGGAAGGAGGACCCGTTCATTTTCGGTGGATGTACCCATATGAGAGGTATATAAAAAAGTTAAAGGATTACATTCGAAATCGTGCTCGACCGGAGGGTTCAATTGCAGAAGGATATATTGTTGATGAGGCGTTAACATTTTTCTCCATGTATTTGGAAGGGGTGGAAACTAGATTCAATCGCTCTGATAGAAATCAAGATGTAACACCGACCCACGAAACAAGAAGGACATTATCGGTGTTCCAGTCCCAATGTCGACCGATAGGGAAGAAGACAATTTCTCATTTTGATAGGAAGGATCGGGATATTGCAGTATGGTACATCTTGAATAATTGTTCTGAGATAGAAAAATATCTCCAGTGAGTATCTTAAAATTCAGTTATGTTCTTCTCCGTTTTCTAATAACAATAGACTAAGATTGTTATGTTCACCAGTGAGCATCGATTGGAACTCGAACGAAGTGGTGCTGAAGATATTGATAACTTACAGAGAACCAAATTCCCATCCTGGTTTTACTCGAAGGTAAGGAATTTTTCTTCCCAAATCCATTGAACGGATATCTTAAATATTGTTCATTTGTCTTGTTGATAATTTAATTTAATTCTTGGAATAATTGCTACTTTTGTAGATGTACTATTTACATAGGAACGGTTCCCCGGAGGCCACCGAAGAGTTACTATCATTAGCATCCGGTCCCAGTTTCACTAACATGGTATACTCTGCGTGTGTTGTGAATGGAGTACGTTTTGTAGCCAAAGCTCGGGATGAGAAGCATAAAACGCAAAATAGTGGCATTTCTGTCCCGGGAATTGATGGCAACATGTTTTATGGTGTACTGGAAGAAATAATTGAGTTGACTTATTTAAATAAGTACAATGTGACTTTATTTAAATGCAAGTGGTATAACACTAATCCAACAAAGAAGAAACTTTATACTGACAAGAATATCACAAGTATCTCCATCAACGGACAATGGTACAAGGATGATCCTTACATACTTGCTACTCAAGCAAAACAAGTGTTTTACATTGAGGATCTCCTTAATGGACCAAATTGGAGGGTCGTCCATAATATGGTACATCGCGATATATGGGATCTACCTAGTGATGGAGATAATGCACAAGACCTGTTATTTCTGCAGGATAGTAACTCGTCCAACTTCAACCTCACAGTTAATCTGGGAGATTTCCATCTAGTACATCTAGGTAACGAAAGAAATAGTCCTTCAATCGTTCCAACGCACAGGAATGCTGGACTTGGTGCTCATGGAGAAGACATCTTAATGGATGATGACGAGAGCCTTGAAGACGAAACAATTGATGATTATATGGATGAGGAGCCCACACAATCTGATAATGAAGGAGAATCCGATGACCATCAGTCTGTTAGGTTCACTGACACTGATTCTGACTAGGGAAAATATAACATATTCAAACTACAATTACAACTGTCCAATATGTAAGCATGATTATTAAAATAATAAATGTGATTGTAAGAGATTGAACCATTTCATCCTTCAACTGGACATTGAGTTCTTTTTAATTACTTATATGATGTGTATTATTTTAGATATGGCGGATGTCGAGGCACGATACCACGGAGGTGATGCTGGAGGTGACCCACCGGAGCGACCCAGTCAGATTCCAGCTCAGTGTGAGGGCTCAGGTATTTGACATCAATTGTGCATACCTAAGCTTGATTAAATATTATATTTATTTTGTTAATATTTTTCTTTATTAAATAAAGTAGCACCTGCTAAGAAGAGGGGGCCGAATAGGTCCCTAAGATTGCATGAGAAGATTGGCAGGGGTGGAGGCAGACCGGTGCCTGTACAGTTTGATATGACTGGTACATGGCATGCGGTTGGTGAGAATGCCAGTCATCTCCCTCGTGATATTGGCAGCATGATCCGCGCCCACGTGCCGCCCTATTATAAGTCATGGCGGGCTGTACCTCAGGAGATTCGAGATAGAGTTGTGCAGGAGGTTTGCGTAAGTATCCATTTCCTTTTGAATTAATGTCTTTGAGATTGAAATTTCTAAATATATTACTCATAAATTTATTAAATGTCTTTTAATGCAGTCCCATTTCGAGTTCCAGGGCGTCTCTGAGGGTGATCGGGATAGAGCGCTCTCTGGTTTGATGCGGACTGCTGCCGACCTGTACAGAGATTGGAAGTACAGGTTGAATAAGTATTTCTTAGATCATGGAGGTGATCGATACCAGGAGTATGACCTGGATCGAGCTCGACGTTGTGTGCCTCGGTCTGTCTCACCGCAGACATGGCAGAGGTGTGTGGATTTCTTTGATAGTGATGAGTACAGGGTAAGTATGATATTTTATGGTATTATGACAATATTTCATAATTAGTAGATTATGAACATTAAAATTTAACTTTCTTCTCTTAATTTGCAGGAGTTATCTGCAAGAAATACAAATAATAGAGCACAGAAGGTTGTGAATGACCGGCATGGGTCAAAGTCTATTGCTGCACATCGCTTTGATAAGGTAATTTAAATTTTTTCTATCTTTTTTAAATATATCCATTTGTTAAATAGCATTACAACCCTTCATCCTTTTTTTTTGTTACAAAAATTGAACAGAGAAACAGAGATACTGGTGAGCTGCAGTCGGTGCCCGATAACTTTAGGGACCGACATACATACAGGTCGGGGGAGTGGGTGCATCCGATCCCTCAGGGGCAACATGTAAGTTGTTTGAATTTTATATTTTAAATAAAATTTTACAAATATATCTTCCAAGGTAGATTTCTTATTACTTTTTTCTAATAATTTAAGGCAAGGATGACTGAGCTCATGACTCAGCATGTACAGTCTAGTGTATCATCCACTAGCTTGCCTATGACTCCTGTACAGTTAGATGAGGCTGCCATTGCCGATGAGGTACTTGGCACTCGTCGAGGGTACAGGAAGGCTGTTGGGCGTGTACTTGCTGGTCAGACTTATCGTTCCATGGGGACTTCTAGCACGGCGACGAGCTCACAGACCGTGTCTCAGCTCGGTGAGTTGCAGGAGCAGTTGCACCAGAGTCGGGAGCAGGTTCAGCAGAGCCAGCGATTGATTGAGCAGCAGCAGCAGCGGCTTGATCAGCAGCAGCAGCAGATTATACAGCAGCAGGAGATGATGCAGCAGCAGCAGCAGCAGATGCACCAGCAGTTTGGGACTTATCTTTCTGAGATGACCTCGATCCTTAGACAGCAGGGTATTGTCCTACCGCCGCCTCCATTTGTTGCTGCTACATCGCCTGGGCCGAGTAGATTTGCGCCTGCACCTACCGCTCAGCCGCCACCGTCATTTTATCAGCCTCGTAGTCAGGATGATGATGATGATGATGACGACGACGACGACGATTATGGTGCACTGTGATATTGACATCTCCCTACTTCCCCGTAGTATATTTTGTTTATGTATCTTTATATTTTTTATATGTGCACATTTATATAGATGATGTATATAGTCTATTAGTTTATTCATATAAAATTTTTTTTTACCATTGTTTTATGAGTGTTAATTTTCTATGTTGGATCAAATTGCTAAACATTATTAATAATACTTTTGATGTGTTATAATTGTATAATTTATATTAAAATAAATTTAAAAAATTATTAAATAATTCAAGTTAATTAAAATAGGTACATTATTTGAAATATATGATAATTTAATTTTAAAAAATTTAAAAAAAAATTAAGAAACTTTTAGCGGCGACAATTGTCGTCGCTGTAGGGTAAAAGTCATCGCTGAAAGAGGAGACTTTCAGCGACGACAAAAAGTCGTCGCTGAAATTAAGCCCTTCAGCGACGACTTTTGTCGTCGCTGAAGGGCTGACCTTCAGCGACGACCTTTGTCGTCATTGAAGGGCGGACCTTCAGCGACGACTCTTGTCGTCGCTGAAGGGCGGACCTTCAGCGACGACTCTTGTCGTCGCTGAAGGGCGTACCTTCAGCGACGACTCTTGTCATCGCTGAAAGTCTCCTCTTTCAGCGACGACAAGTTGTCGTCGCTGAAGGTCCGCCCTTCAGCGACGACTTTTACCCTACAGCGACGACAATTGTCGCCGCTAAAAATCAAATTTCAAATTTTTTTGAATTTTGAAATTGTTTTCTGCGACGACAGAGTCGTCGCAAAAGGGGAAACTTTTAGCGACGACAAATTGTCGTCGCTGTTGACCTTTTTACGCACGGACTTTCGCCGACGACATTTTTAACGACGATTTTTTCTTTTGCGACGACCGAGAACTTTTTAGCGACGACAAATGTCGCCGCTAAAAGTCTTTTTTGCTGTAGTGCTACCAATTAATAGTATCCTAATAGAGAGGTAGGTAGGATATAAAGTTGGCGTAAGAGGAACAAAAATTAAAAAAATGGATGGATATGAGGTTGAACTTGAAGTCATAAAATGGATGTGTGTTTTGAAATTAGTGTCATACTTGATTCTTATAGGAATAAGGTTGATATTGTTAGGTCGACATCTGCATGGTTAATTTATTAAGTTTGTGGAAACCAAAGAAGTGTTTTACACCAATCATGATTGGCTTAAGATTATGACAATTCTTTAAATAAAATTATTTTAAAATTGACATCAAATTTATTTTTTCTACTTTCTCCATATGTACAAAAATTAATTAGGTTAATTACATATATTTGTATGATTATTTTAATGAAAGAGATTTCATTAAATAGTTCAACACTATTTCATTGCCCTAATTTTTACATTGTAAAACTATTTTATTTAAATCTTTATCAAAAAATTATTTTAAATAAGTTGAAGATTTAATTTAATTTAGTTATTTGACTTCACATTTTATTTTTAACTCTTATCACTTTATAATTCTTTTCCTTTTCACTTCTTTCATTGTATTTTTTATTTTTATTTTTTTCCATGCCTACTCTCTTTGTTTATGGTTCTAATACTAACATCACTAAATAGTTTATATGTTTGTTATAATTTATATTACTCTCATTATAGAAAATATATTAAATAAATTAAAAACTTAAAATAAAAACTATTATTTAGATCAATTATTTATTTATTCTTTCTTATAAAAATATTAAAAAATTAAATGTATTTATTTTAACATTTTCTTTATTTTTGATATCAATATTCAATTTTATATTTTAAGTTAAATATATATGAATTAAATTTTGATAGTAAATTTGAACTTCATGGCGAATATAGTAGCAAAAATAAAAATCATAATATATTATGTATATAATCCATATAATGTTATATAAAATACATAATATAAAAATAAATTTATCTTTTTGTATTTTTTCTCTTTCTAATCAATAGATTAAAAAAATTCATAATATATGTAAATTTTATTTTCCATTTCGTGAAGTTTAAGGCGTTTCTACCATAAAAAAAAATTCTGATTTTTCTTTCTCTTTGTTCCTTTCTTTCTACATACTTTTTATATTACACAAATAAAAAAATTAATATAATAATAATAATAAAGTGAATAATAATAAATTATATTGTAGTATGCCATATAATCTATATTATTTAATTATTTATATATTTTATATATATAATTAATAAGAAGAATTTAGATGAATTTATGCTTATAATTTTATTTTATTTCCTCACTTTATTTTTAAATTTCAAATATACATAAGACACATCTAAAGATGGATTTGAAAATATTAAGATTTCATTTAGCGTAACAAATAAGTAGTTATAACTTATTAATCTAGTCACTAAACCTCTAAATATATTTTTTGCACTAGTTTATTGAAAAGAATTCTAATTTGATAAGTTACTTTGTGTAATTTATACCATATAACCTACTATGTCTTTAAATTTTTTTAAAATCTATTCTTATTCTTTTTATTAATTTACAAATCATGTCCATTATAACATAAACTTAAATATTATTTTTAATAAAATATAATTAATGTAATTTTAACATAATTATATTCTAATTTTAAACTATAAATATATAAAAGTATATATGTAAATAAATATGTAATATTTTAAAATATAATTAAGTAATTATAATCCTCTTATAAATTAAGTAATTATGGGTCTATTTATTTTCTATTTTTAAAAATAATTTTTTATTTTTTTATTTTTAAAAATAGAAGAACTTGTTTGATAAACTATTTTCAAAATTGTCCTCTAAATGTGAAACTTAGAAACAAGAAAATAGAAACAATTTTTAGTTATTTTCTAAATTTATCTTCTTGTTCTGAATGTCAATTTTGTAAATAAATTAAATATTTTCTTATTTATAATATTAATCATTCTTTAATCTTAGTTTTCTTTCAATCCAAAAATAATTTTTAAGAACAAGAAAACAATTTTTTTAAAAAAATTGAGAATAGTTCTTAAAAACACAAACAAAAACATATCCAACCACACCTTATAATTACATGTAATTATAATTCTATTATAAATAATAACATAAAAATTTTGTAAATAAAAAATATATAAATTCCTAAAATATAATTAAATATTAGATGTTATATTTTTATTTTTGAATATATTAATTGTTTTAATATGATTTGATGTTTAAACAAATATAAATTTATTTTAATTATATGTCTATTTCTATCAATATATCATTTTATATTATTTTATAATTTCAATTAATTTAACAGCTAATTTTGCAAAACATGAATTATAGCCTAAATCTAAACAAATTAATGACATCAATTGAAATGTAATTTAAACATTTGTTTACTCTGTATAAATTTTTTATTGCCGACTAAAAATTTAGCTTAATTAACGCATGTTTTCATTTTTCCTTTTAGAGGAGTATGGTTTTTTCCTTCTTTATTCTCTATACTCGATCTATAATTATACATGTTTGTTGAAAGAAAATTCATCTAAAATTATAGTATAAAGCATAATTAATTATATTTTTTATAAATAATAATATGATTGTAAAAAATATTAAAAATAATTTATAAGTTATATTTGATTTTAAAAATAGATTAAGATAACCACATTAAAAAAGTTACTAAACAATTTCAAACATTGTGAACATTCAATATAAAAGTAAATAAAAAGTAAATAAAACTATTCACACCGACCTGTCATTAAGAATGAATAACAATAACTATCTTTACAAGAATAATGGCTATATTGAATGTCGACCCCTTATCTTTAAAAATCTCAATTATTTAGTCTCATAAGTTTAATTTTGCTAGTTGAATTTAGTTTTCTTCATTTTTTTTTTCCAAAACCCACATAATAGCTTGGTAACATGTTTTCTCTTTTGATTCTCATAAATTTTGAATTTCGATCTTATGAAGTTAAATTATATATTTAATAAATAATTGAAATAATAATTTGTGTTCTGGATCATGCATAGCATGGGATAAAACTAGTAATGTAAAGTTGATACACATTAACTATTGTTCAAATGTAAATTCTCCTTTTATTTATTATCCAACTTTAAAAGAATTACTTGTTTTATTGAGAAATACGAAAACATTACTTATACCGTTAATAAACATACAAAGTTAAAATATCACTTGGAGATATCTATGATAGGTCATTATTGATATACCACTAAATCAAAAATTAATATGTTATTATATAATATAATTAAAAAATTATCAATTTTATATATAATTAAATCTAGTAATATATAAATGCACCATTGTACAAATATTGCATTATAAACTCTCTCATATCTTATCCTTTAATTTTGTCACGTTAAATTTTATTTGAAGTACGAATTTTTTTACATTTTCTTTATTTTACTTCACTGTTGTGCCTTTTTTCTCCGACTTTCGTCTGTGACTTCTGATTTAATGCTTTCTTCTCTCTCTACTCGTAAACTGAAGTAAATTTCTTACAAGAAACATTTTTCTCTTTTACCGCAGCAAAGCTATATAGAAATACAACTTCTTTATTAGTTTGTCTTTGTTAGTAGATCAGCTGTTGTGCAACCCATGTTAACAGATAAGATCCTTGTTTTCGTCATCTTTTGCTGGGTAATGTTTGCTTGATTCTATCTTTTCAGTATTGATCTTCCATGGTTCACAAACTCTCACTTGATCCATACTTGCAAAACGATGAACCAATTGTTTGGCGTAGAATTTTGCATTAATTGATTCGACCTTTACAGAGGGAATTCTCATAATAAACAGGTAAAATTTAAATTTTTATAGATAAAAAGTTAATAAACATAATTAAAATTAAAATAAATGAATTGAGGATCATTATTACTAATTAAGGTGAAGTAGAAAAAAGACGTTAAAAATAAGGATCTTAATAAAGGATTCACAATTACAAAGGGATAATAAATTACAAGGGATAAGTAAACTTAATAATTAGTATTAATGTAGGATCCAAACTCATAGTATATTAAAAGTGCAATTAAACGTAATTTAAAATTTGTGATTTCTTACTCACTTATTAATAATAAATCAAAATTAATTCCGAATAATTGATAAACGTAGGGTTCGTAATTGAATTGAGATAATGGTTAGAGATCCGTTCCTTCTCTCGCTTTGTCGTATTAATAGCTTAGCCAAAAAGCCAATTTCTTCATAGCAAGCAGTGACGCAACCTCTCACCTTTTGTCCTTTTGATTACACGTGTGCTCACATATGTCATCTTATAAATCGGCGGTTGGAAACGGTAGTCTTCCTTCAAAAGAACATAATGCTCATGCCACGAGGTTGAAAACCACATCCACATGATACTTTCCATCCATCATACACGTTTTCTAATTACCAACTAAGGATAACAGTGGCCTTGATTTCGTCGAGGTTGCATTATCTTCAATCGTACATTTTAATTTCGGCTGTGTCACAAGTCCGTATCTCTATCCGAGTCCTGGGCTATGTTGTCGTTGGAAGCCGAAAATTCACAAAATAGAAAGTAACAGGGTACCTGGTGTTTAACTCTTCTAAGGAGCATCCGGCTGGGGACAGATCAAAAGGGAGTTAAATTATGGCACTAAGATGAATATTATTTTCTATTCATTTTTATAATGTTAAGCGTGATTTTTTTTTTACATAATTCAATATAAATACAAAATACTTATATAAGTTTGGATTGAACATATATGAACTCAAATTATAAATGGATTGATTTGTTTAACACAAATAATAAATTGGTTATGTTATGATTGTAAATAAATTGACATACCAACTTATTTTAAAATTTATATTAAATTTTTATAAATATTATTTTAAAAATAATTAATAATTAAATTATAAATTATTATATTTAATGAAAATATAAAATTTATGTTTCAATAAACTAGTAATAAAAATTTAGAAAAATATTTTTATGAAAAAATAATAAGCAATTAAATTTAATAAATAATTTTATAATATAATTTTGTTAATTAAAATTATTAAACATGTTAGATGAATTGATCCAACATAACAAGTTTAATAAAAAGGTTAACCTAATATGATACGATTATTTTTCAAATCAAGTTCAAGTTGAACTTATTCAAATTATTAATGACATTTGATACAACATAAACCCAATATGTGAACACTAATTATTACCCTTACTCTAGCCTCTCTAAGACAAGGAGTATCATTTTCAACTTCATTTTCAATCTCTTCTTTGACAAAAGTATATCTCGTTCCCTTTTCTTGTTGTAAAATGTTCGACTTGTCAACCTTTTTTTGATCAATTAGGACATATTAACAATACGTTGATTTTTCAATTTTTTCCTAATTGAAAAGTTGAATCCAAACATGACAATTTTAATTAATTAGCAATTTGAGTAAAAAATTGATCTTGCACTTGTTGAAATTTGTATAAATAATTTTTAACTAATTCAATTGTTTTTTTATCTTATATTCAATTATTTGGCCAAGCTAATTCTTATTTCCCCTATAGAATTTATTGTGGAATATATATTCCAATTGTGCCCATAAATGTTCCAAACTAGGAGGTAGTCTTGCATACCAAGAGAACACCATTAACATCAATAAAAGTGGAAAGCCACCTTAATAGTTGGGGTAGAAAATTTAACCTACAAACTAATTTAGCAATCTTTCAATCAAGAATTGCAAAATCTAATTTATTCCCTAATGATTTTGGTTTTGGTTTGGTTGTATGTAAACATTCTCATTGTTTCCATCTCTTACATTTTGAACTCTATTTACATCATTTAATCTTCTAAGGACTCTTAATCAGTCATATTATGGTCATTCTATTTTTATTTCAACATCATCACAATTGACTTTGATTTTTGTTTCTTCATCATGATTGCCAAAATAATTTTCTATTCTTTCCAACATTTGGTTTATCTTTTCCTAGTTTCTTGCATTATTTTCAAACACAAGTCACAAAATGGTTGTAATTTGTTATGATATCATGTGAACCATAATATGGTTCCTCTCATCTAATTGTTGCCTAAATACTTAAATTTTCAGGACTAGCATTGCTATCTTAATAATTTTGTTCATTTGGAGGTATGGTTGTGGCATATAATTATTTTGTAAAGACATGTCATATAGCATAAGCTCTTTAAGTCTTTGTGTTAGCCCAATTTGGTTTTATTCTTGCACTAGCCATTGATAGTTTCTTTCTACCGAATTCTTATTATTCATTACCAACATTTCATTTTGTTAATTTTGATTTTGTCGAGTGATATCAACAATTTTTTATTGAACTTTATCATTTTGCACAAGTCTCCCTATTTGAAGGAGATTTTTGGGAAGCAAAATTGACATTTCCCCTTTATTTTTTAGAAAAACAGTATCATTTAAAAAATAAAAGGGAATCAAACTTCAATGCATCAAGCAGTCCCATTGAGCATGCCAATTTGTTTGAAGTAAAAATTGAGACAAATAATTTGACTTTTTTCTACATCAATAGATTCTTGACCTATAAACCCATAATATTCAAATGTTGCAATTTTAATAGTTAGTAATGAATAAAATGATTTACAAAATGACACAATTATGTAAATAAATGATAATAATACATAAATATGCCCACAAAAATGGCCATTTATACGTAACCTTACAAATAATCTTTGTAGAGCTCTAGAAAAGTACAAGAACATCAAACGAATGCAAAGTAAAACGAGGTTTGGAAACTCTTCTCACTCACACTTAAGGACTACAGTCGGGATCAAAAGGAATTGCAGATGAATTATATGAGATTGGCAGCGAAGTGTTACAAAGTTGGATGCAAAATGCCTAGTATAGCTTATGTAGTAAAGTTGGCAAAAAAGATCTCCCTCATTATCATTCAGGTCCTATTTATATTGAAAGGATCAAATGATTATTTGTCTTTGAAGTAGTTATTTGTTTATCAAGGTTGACACTAAGTATCCACGTGGTATATATGTCACAGGTCTAAACCTTCTTCCAACCAAATTGCGGGCTAAACCTTCTTCCAACCAAATTGCGGGCTGCTGTTATCCGTTTCCGCCGCCTTCATGTCAAGTCTTCTCATAATGAAATATTTTTTCCTTCCTTTCACTAGTCTTCATTTTAGTTGATTTTCTTCCCCTTAGTTGATTGATGCCATTTTTCGACTTAAAAAGGATAGCTCAGCCGAACCGTTGATTGATGTCATTTTTCGACTTAAAAAGGATAGCTCAGCCGAACCGTCCTGCTTAATTTCAGCCATACGTCCTTACTTAAAACTTTCAACAAGAGTCCAACACCAATCTAACTCAATCAAAATCGAAAGTAACCAAGAATAATGGTTAACATCGATTAAACTATGTTGATCGGACGATAACAGGTGTATATTTTTGTAAGCCGATGAATCTCGATAGGTAAGAAATTATTGTTTAAACTGTCGGTATCTGACCGTTGCCCGGCTTAATTAAAGTGAAGATTAGGTCGTTTATTTATTTGGTTTTAAACCATTGCAAAAGAAAAGAAACAACTTCGTAGTTGTTGACCTTAATATCTATCTTTGTCGAACTATACTTGAGGTGGGACAAACATAAACATATCTACATTCTTTTTTTTTCATTGTGTATAATTAAGTGCCATTCTCGTCTTAATCATTAGCATGCGGTTTTTGCTTGACCATCCCCCGCAAGAAATTACCCAACAACTTGGAGGTCACAATGATAGTGTAACAAATTCAAAAATAGAAAAGAGATAAATTATTTAATTAATTATTATTTAATAAACTTGTGAAAATAAAACTTATTAAGAAATTCTATTTTTTATAAAATATGAAAAATTCCTTACCAACTTCTTTTCAAATAAGTTATACTTCTTATATTATTTATATTTATAGATGTAAAAATAAAATTATTATCATTAAATTTAATTAATAATAATTAAATTTTATTAATTTATATTATAATAATATTAAAAATATAGTAATTATTTTATTAATATTTTTTAAAAAGTTCAAAATTAAACTAAATAAAATATAAATATTATCAATGTCAATCATATAACTTTAAATATTTCCTGAAAAATTCAAATAGAAAATTATTTTTAGAAAATTCAATTTTCATATGCATAGTTATTTCTTGTATAAATCAAACAATTCCTTATTATGCTAAAATATATTGATATTCATGCCTTAGATGAAATTTTCTTACCAATAAAAGTGGATTTATGTGATGACTCAACAAATACATAAGCTCAAGATTTATGAGAATTTTAACAAGGATGCAATTTAGTTTTAGAAAATCTTGTGAAAGCAAAACTCATTATCTTCTTCTCAAGACAAAGCTTGTATAATGAAATGTTTGTTAAGATACTTTAGAATTTTAAAATTTGGAGTGATATGACAAGCTTTGAAACAAAATTATTTAATCATAATTATTTATTTTCTAATCATATAATTAAATAATTTCAATACAATGCATTTTAGGATTATCATATCATCCCAAATTTCAAAACCTTAGAAGTACCATAAAATTTCTCGTACAATGAGGGTACCCTCAAGTTATTTAAGCAAATATTCAGCAATAACAGTTCAAATACGCTCTTTATCCTTCCTTGGAGTAACACTATATTTCACTTCCTTGCATGATAAATTAGAACAGACAACAAATTTTCTTGGGCATCTAATAATCGTCAAGATTGCTTTGAAAAAACCCAACTTATCTTTCAGACTTGAATTCAGTAGGTAAATATTATGCCATCCCTTCAAGCTCCAACATTCTCAGAAAACATTGCATACCATTCAACGGGGACCATATAAACATCTTCAATTGAAATCACCATCATCAGAATGTAACCAATGTTACTCTCCAACATTTTCCTCAACAAGACACTAGTGGAATCTTCATATTTTCACCATGCACAAGTATATATCTACTTTAACATACAAATCAAAACAAGCACAGAACCGCATTTAGCACAGCAAATGGATATAGAAAGTAAATTTTTATCATATATTTCTTCCCACTTTCAATGTAAAATGACAACCTCTAATCAATAGGAAAAAGAGTTGAAGAAGTCCTCATGATCCCCTTCAGTACATGAAATAGCTCATCTCCTGCAAAATGCAAATTAGTCCACATGAGAAGTCAGAAAAACTGGATTCAAAATGTAATCGCAGTCCAATATTGTAAACTAATGCAGAAAATTCATCCAGAAAGAAGCCATACCACATTTTTTGGAATTCTTCTGTTCCAACGGAAGCTAGATTCACTTCAATAAACACAATCCTCACAAACGGAAGAAAAAGGCAGAAAAGATAAATAAAAATCAGTGCCTCGAAGAGCTTTCTTTATTGAAAGAAGATTTACATCTCTCAACAGCAGTGACCAAACCATGATCCCTGAACCCAATAAGGAATTGGGATAACCCTTCAAGAAACAGGGCAGCCTGATACACACTCGTCGCACTGATTATCTCTGCAAGAACACTTCTTCTCAGCCTATTTGCATCCAAAAAGATGCTCAAAAGCTCCTCCTTATGCTCCGTCACAGTGGCTCCCACCGCCACCTTCGCCTCCTTGCGCCCTCTGCAGCGGAACCAGTTCCCCACGATGTGGTCCACGAACACAGACTCCGCATCCTTCATCCGGCTCGTCAATGTCGGCACGATCAGCCTCAGCCCGCATTCAATTTGGTCGATTCGTTTCGTCAATGTCTCCGACGGATTCCTCCAAGCCATCGCGATCTGCCATGGCTTATCAAAAAGCTCACAGCTTTCTCTAAACCGATCAAGACCCGACTCACTGAAACTGCTGTTCTGGTCAGTTTCGTCGTCGCTGTCGTCTTCAAGAAAGGAGCGGACGAGATTGGTTAACAAGTAAGGATGCAGATCGCCAATCCAGAGAAGGGGTTTCTCAAGGGAGTTCCGCCACTCTGGGAAGAGGATGTGGGCGATGTCGGCAGTGGCGGCAATGTCGAGGGCGTGGTAGTAGGATTGGAAGTGGTGCTGAAGCATTTCAACGTGGGTGGAGAGAAGAGTAGGGGAAGAACCAGAGAGAGAGCGGCGGAGGAGAGGGAGGAGGTTGTTCTTCAGGGTGTTGAACCATTCGGCATGGTAATCCTTGAAAGGACGCGAATTCTTGCTGCGACTGAAGAGTCCTGATAGATGTAAACGCAGAAGCAAGAAAAAATAAATCTTTGATTTTTCTTTAGAAAGGAGGAATTGAAAAAGGAGAAAGTTTTCACAGAAGCAAATTGATGAACAGCTTACCTACGGCTTTGAACATCTTGAATTTCTTAGCTGGAGTGGCGGTTGATTATGGAGGGAAGATTTGGAATTTAGAGGGTAGGAACGATGGAACTTGGGTGAACGACGCTGCTGTATTTAAGGGCTTTGGGCTTCTCGGAGCTCTTGAGCCAAAGAAATGGAGGTTATGTAAGCTTGTTTCGAACTTGTGACCGGGTCATGGCCCAAGGAAAAAAAAAGAGTTTTTTATTTAAAATTAATAATAAAAAATAAAAAATAATTAAGTAATTATGACAGAAGAATCCATGAATGAATATTTTTTATTTATCCTTTCAAGTTTTCTTGATGCTCACTTTGTTATCCTTTTCCATTCATTCTTTATATTTAAAAATCCTGACTAAAAAAAAAAAAATTGAACATAAAGATGAAAGTTCTCACAAAAGCAAATTGGCAAACAGCTTACCAATGAATTTCAAGTTATAAATGTTTTTTATAGTTAAAATTATTTTTTAATTATGAATAAATATAAAAAAGGTCATTTTTAATCATTCATTCTTTTTTATTTTTTATTTTTCTTGTATTATCATTTTTTCCCTCTTAATTCTTACAAGATTAATTTATTCGACTAAAGCAGTATCCCTTTATTCTTTTTGGCAGCCTAGCTTGTACTTGTTTTGACAAAAACACAAGTATGTTCTTCTATGCTTTGGTTATCAAGTTCATTCCCTTCAACCCTTTATAAATTATTTTTGGTTTTGATGATGGTAAAAGAGATTTTTAATAAATACGTTTATCTTGAAAGGTTTTATAAAATTGGCTCTGAATCATAGAAGAATGGTTGAAATCTTCTTAAAAATTAAGTTGAAGATTAATTTAGAATTCTAAGAAAATTTATGTATATGATTGATTAATGATCAATTCTACAATAATTTGACTTTTAGTCAAGTTACTGATAACTCAAATAGTAACTTTATTATACTTAGTTAAAAATAAGTGGTTGAGTTTGACTAAATTTACTACCTTTAAGTAGTAACTATAGTAAAAATTTAAGTTAGAAGACTTCTAGAAATGTTTAGTATAACTACTATCAAAAAGTAGTAGCTCTATTAAACTTAGTCACTTGCTACTAAGTTTACTAAAATTATTACTAGAATTATTGATAAGTTGACTTTTGGTCAAGTTATCATAAAATTGGCCTTATGACTCAAAATATTTTTTAAAAATATTATTAAAACAAATGTTTTATGCATAAAATATTTTAAAATCATGTTGCATTTGAAAAAGGAAGCTTTCGTTTTAAAACAATACTTTAAAATTAGTTTTGTTTTGAAAAATTGATTTCATTGACTATATTCAAATATCATAATCGAATAGTGCAGTTCAAAGGTAAACCTCTAGACCGATATTCGAATACTATAATCAAATGTTATTGCCCAAAGGCAAGCCATTTGGATCATAGATGCATATTATATTTGATTATATAGTGGCAGAAGCAAACTCCTAGCCACATAATTGCATATACATAATAATCAATTATGCATTGAAAATTTGAACTCCCTAGTTACATACAGGAATATTATATTCAATTATTAGCTTGTAATTTTGAATTTTGCTAGCTATAAGTTAGTAACAAATTGATTTTAAAACTAACTCATACATAAACATTTTCTCATTAATTTCTAAGGTAGTTAAGGCACAAAAACCAAAGTTTCTTTAAATTTTTTATCTTACTTTCATCTATATATTATTGCTTCAACCATCTGAACCCTACTCCTTGAGATTAAATCATTTTAACTATTTTAAGTTGTAATTGTGCAATGGTGCACTAAATATTTATTCTTTTCATCTTATATTTCTAGATTTTTGCATTGGGTGAGGAATCTTAATGGATTCTATAGTGTGATAGCTTTAGGGAGTGATTCTTGTATGAAGATAACACAAGCACTACTATAAAATACCCATTCAACATAAATTGTTTTTAGGCTTTAACATTGATTTCTACTTGACATCTATACAAGTATAGTTGTAAATCTAGCATATTCAATGTTGGTTTTGAATCGAATACAAGTAACAACATAATGTATAACCAACATAATTACTAAACATAACTGAAAAGAAATATAGATGGTTTGGGACTCATTATTAAAAGTTGATGTTTAATCATAATATAAAAATGAATTATAACACCAATTATTTTAAAGAACCAATGTTGTCTCTCATATCAAAGATAAGAATCATTTATAGTGACGAGCATTATTTACTATTGTTTTTATAATTTTGTATTCGCCTATACCCCATTACACTTAGAGTTGTATCTAAACCTAATTATAGAAGTCAGCCACCATATTATTATTCAAATGATATTATTATAGAAATGCCATTTCTTGTACAAAAATGTTACTTAAACACATTAGAAATTATTTAATAATTCAAAAATACTACATATCATACATACAATATAAGTATGAGAAATATGAATACAATTACTTTTAATCTTTCCTAACATGTTTAAGAAGATCCTCAATTTATATCCCCTCAACATAATTGTCTTGTCACGACTCTAACTCAATCGTGACCAACATGGAGCCTCTTTTCAATCTCCACTATCTTATTCCTAATTAATTACCTTAATTCAAGATAATAAATGCCATGCATTTATAAAGAATTTAGCATTTCAAAAAGAAAACATTCAGTGAAATTTCTACAAAAGATAAAGAAGTTAAGCATGCTAATAGTCCTCTTAAAATGAAAATAGGTAAGTCTAACTAACTTAGAAGGAATTAGTTTCACATTCCCTCTATCTAATTCTATGATAAACAAGAGATCTAAAATATTCTATGTATATGAATCTGTGGTACCAAAATATCATCTATAAGCTCTTATGAACTCTAGCTTTGAGGACATGAAGATGGTGGCTCAATTGGGAATCGGTAAAATAAATTGTGAAGGAGTAAGTCTGAGGCGTTATGGGTGAATAATTTATAAGAATAGTAAGATTTCATGTTAACTTATCCATTAGACTATTCTCTTTCAACCATTCATATCATATATAAGCATATTAGAATCCAAGAGTTAATAACAATAAAATTAACATATAATCATTTCATTTTCAACATCTCTTGTAAAAACATTCAAGGATAACTATAATCTAGTCACATCTCAATTAAAGTAATAAATAATAGATAAAATATAATCATCCACCTTTTATCTCTTAGGTTAGCCTTATACCCTCTACAAGTTTTCCATCCTTGTCCTTTTGAGGGTTTATCTTATACCTTCCATAAGTATGTTATAAAAAATTTTCCATCTAGCATTCATAACATCACCTCCATCATATTTCTCATTTTTAATGCCATTGTGGCATGATTCATAATTGCAATTTGAATATTAGAACTCAAGCTCTACTCAACACAATCACGATTCAATTTCAATACACATCATAATACTTATCAATATCATTATGCCCTCTAGTATATCTATAAGCATTCATACATATCCTAGTAACTGAGACTCCATGCAATGGCACAATCTTGTCAAGTTATACTTGAGCATATTGAGTTGTAGTAAAGATGGTTCTAATAGGAAGAAAGTGCACTGATTTTATTAACTTATCAATAGTAACCCAAATAGAATTGTATCCTTTCTGTGTATGAGGCAACCCAACTAAGAAATCCATTGTAATACTTTCCTATTTCCATTTTGGTATTAGGAGTGGCTAGTGCATTCCTGCTAGACGTTGATGTTTCACCTTCACTTACTGATAAGTGAGACATTTCACTACTTAGTTCAATACATGCTTTTTCATCCTTTTTTTACCAAAAAACTTCCTTTAAATTGTGGTACATTTTTGTTACTTCTAGGTGCATGGTGTAAGATGAACTATGAGCTTAGTCAATCATTTCATTCCGCTCACTTGTTGGAACCTAAATCCTTGTTTGGTGCTGAATTACTTCTTCCTCGTCAATGGTTAGATCAAATTCTTATTCCTCAATTGCCTTGCTCACCAAAATTGCATAGTTTGGATCACGCTTTTATGCATCTTTAATATTTTCTACAAGAGCAAATTGAATGGCCACTTGAGTCAATACCATACCTAGATCTTCAGTTGGTGCCTTTATCTGTTTGCTTGCAAATTTCCTACTAAGTGCATCTGATACTATATTAGCCTTACCAAGGTGATATAAAATAGAACAATCGTGATCCTTAACTAACTCCATCCATCTCCTTTGTCTTAAATTGAGATTTTTTTGCTCAAAAATATACTTCAAGCTTTTATGATCCATATAGAATTTTGTGGTTTCTCTATGCAAGTAATGTGTTCAAATCTTCAAGGTGAAAATTACCGTTGCCATCTCCAGATCATGTGTAGGATAATTTTGCTCATGCCTCCTTAATTATCGAGAAGCATAAGTTATTACCCTACCATGTTGCAAAACAACATGCTTGAATCTAATCTTTGATGTATCACAATACACTACATATCCTTTAGTGCTTGAAGGAAGTGCTAATATGAGTGTTAACATCAAGCATGACTTTGGTTTCTAAAAACTATCTTTATATGCATTTGTACACTCAAATTTAACTCCTTTTCATGTTAGTTTGGTTAATAGTACGAAGATTTTAGAGAAATTTTTTAGAGAAATTTTTGACAAACCTTTAATAATAACCTACTAGCCCAAGGAAACTATGAATTTCTATGACTGATGATGGCCTTAGCCAATTCTCTACTATTTCAACTTTCTGGGGATCCACTTAAATTCCTTTTTGTGTCATTACATGCCTCGAGAAAATAATACTAGTATTCTAGAACTCATATTTGAAAAACTTTACATATAATTGATACTCACATAAGGTTTGCAAGACCACTTGAAGATATCGAGCATACTCCTCTTCACTTTTTGAGTATTCCAAGATATTTCTATGAAAATAATGACATATTTATCCAAATACAATTTGAAGATGTAATTTATCAAGTCTATGAAAGTAACAGGGGCATTGATCAATCTAAAGGACATTATTAAGAACTTGAAATGGTTGTACTAAGTCTTAAATGCAATCGTAGGAATATCTCCTTCATGAATTTTTAACTGGTGATAGCCTCTAAAAAGGTCAATCTTAGAAAAGTACTTCGCTCCTTGAAATTGATCAAAAAGGTCATCAATATGAGGAAGAAGATATTTATTTTTGATAGTGACCTTGTTGAACTAACTATAATCAATGTACAACCGCATAAATCCACCTTTTTTCTTCACAAAAGGATTAGGGCTCCCTAAGATGAAGAACTCGGATAAATAAACCCTTTATCTATTAAATCTTGCTACTATTCCTTTAACTCTTACAATTCTATTAAGGCCATTTGATATAGGGAAATTAAAACAAGTTCAGTGCTTGGCAATAAGTTAATATAAAACCCAATTTCATGATCCGCAGGTAATCTAGGTAACTTTTCCACAAACAGATTAGGGAATTCTTTTACTACTAGGATAGTATCAACATCTGGGACAAGTTGATTTAAATCTCACACTAATGCCATGTACATTATGCCTCCCTTTTGAATAACCTTTTGAACCTTATTGCTCGAAATAATAATAGAATTCATCAACTTATCTCCTTAGAACTCAATGGTTACAGAGCCTTTTATGGAGAATGTCACAAATTTATTAAAATAATTTACATATGCATGGTACTCACGTGACCGATCCATCCATAAAATTACATCATAGTCACTCATATCAAGTAAGATCAAGTGTACCGATATTATATGATAAAAAATTCTTATAGGACAAGCCTCTAATTTATAGGTAGTTATAAGAGATTTCTCTGTAAGGGTTATTACAATTAATGGAGCACTTATTTCTTTGGTGGGTCTACTTATGGTGATAGCAAATTTCTTTGACATAAAGGAATGGGCAGCACCAGGATTAAATAAAACTTTAGCAGTAAAGGTTTCAATAGAGATAGTACCTTTCATAACAGTATTTAAGGCATGAGCCTCTTGATGGGTAAGTGCATAGACTTAGGCTTAATTCCCATTTGCTTCTACTCTTAGGCCTAAAACATTTGCACTTCTTGAAAGTGCTGGAAGGTTTCTAGATCGCGAAGCCAATCAAGGATTTGGATTATTCCATTGAGATACAGAATAACTCGTACCTTAACTTACAATATTTCTAAAGTAATCGTTTGCCTTGTGCTCAATCATCCTACACTTAAAGCATTGCCCTCCAAAATTATTACAAGTATTGTCATGGTGAAGCCGACATTGAAGGCACAAATGTCTTCCACTAAAATGCCTTGAAGGTCAATTTTGTTGACTTGGAGGATTAGAATAAGTTCTTTGCCTCTTTGGATTATTTCTTAAAGAGTACCTACTATATGCACTTTGAAAAGTTAGTGGCCCTCTAGTGTTAACACCTCTCCATGCCTAGAAATAGCTTAAGGAGGCATCCCCTCAAAGAATGTGCTTGACTCAATCCCTCAAACCGACTTCTTTTACTACTCCCTTCTTGAGCTTGTCCCTCCTTCCTTTGATTAACTCTTATTTTCAAGAGCTAGTGCTTGGCTCACCAAATAGAAATCCTTGAGATTGCTTATAAAACTCTCCATTTTAACCTTCTCCATAGAAACCAAATGTGGAGTATATCAGAATAATCCAGTAAATTGAGCATCATACTCCATAATAGATAAGCCTTTTTATTTTAGGTTCTTAAATTCCCTAACTTGTACTCGATGAACACATAGTGGTAAAAAGCAATCCATGAATAATTCTCACAAAACTTCTCAAGTTAAAGGCTCTAATCATGGATTTTGATTAGTTACTATGTTAATGAACCAATAATAGGCCACATCATCTAGTTAATAACCTACTAACTTAATCAACAAGGAGGTAGGGCTTTGTAACATTTCACCCAACCTCATAATATGCTCCAAGAATTGATATGGATCTACTGTCGGATCAAGACTGGAGTATCTAAGTGGATTTAGCTGGAGGAACTTATGTATGATTTTAAACTTATCCCTTGTTCTCTTTACAAAAAAGGTATGATCATGCTCACTTTCTCTTCTTTGATCATGACTTTCATCATGACCACTAGGGTTATTTGAAAGCTAACTTTGATGCTTTCAAGTATCATGCTCCAATCGTTAGGTAAGGACCACATCAACTCAATCAAAGGCATGTTCTAAAAAAGATGTAGTCCAAGGTGGAAATTGCTGATTAATTTCCCCACTAGTCTCTAGCCTATCATTATAAGCTTAATGACCCCTAGATGATTCCTCATCTCCAGGATGATTAACTTGTACTTAACCTTGCATATTGACCATTTCCTCGTTATCTATAAATTTTCTTAAACAATCATATAGCAATCTGGACAATCAATAGGTAATTCATCAATTAATTTAATCAAATAGCTCAGAATGTACTATGTCACATACAAACTCCACCACCCACTATCATGGTATAATAAGGTCCATCAAAATGGTATTGATGGTATATGATCCTAGGTGTGTACATCGCATTGGTATAATTTTGGTCAACACCTATCATGGTAGGATATAGATATAACCTAAAGGCCTTATCCCACTAAAAACTTAGACCATGCTTTGAT
The DNA here is from genome assembly GCA_020226215.1 of Sindora glabra. Lineage (NCBI taxonomy): Eukaryota > Viridiplantae > Streptophyta > Magnoliopsida > Fabales > Fabaceae > Sindora > Sindora glabra. The sequence goes on along the minus strand of CM035232.1, from coordinate 46,601,186 downwards.
ACTACCTTTATCATGACCTTAACCTGATCATGACTGGCACAGAACCCCTTTCTATTTCTAGTCTCTACCAACTTATTCCTAATTAATTACCTTAATTTAGAATAATAAATGCCATGCATTTATAATGAATCTAACATTTCAAAAAGAAAATAGTCAATGAGATTTCTATAAAAGATGAAGAAGTTAAGCATGCTTATAGTTCTCTTAAAATGAAGATAGACAAGCTTAACTAACTTAAAAGGAATCAGTTTCACGTTCTTTCTATCTAATTTTATGACAAACAAAAGGCCTAAAATATTCTATGTATATAAATCTATGCTACCAAAATACCATCTATGAGCTCCAATAAACTCTAGCTCTGAAGAGGTAGAAGTGGTGGTTTAACTAAAAATTTCTAAAATAAATCATGAAGGAGTGAGTTTAGGGCTCAATAAATGAATAATCTATAAGAATAATAACATTTCATATTAACTTACCTAAATAGACTATCCTCCTTCAACCATTCATATCATATATAAGCATATTAGAATCCAAAAGTCAATAATAATAATATTAACATATAATCATTTCATTTTCGACATCTCATGTAAAAACATTCAAGGATAACTCTAATATGGTCATATCTCAATTAAAGTAATGAATAATAAATAAAATATAATCATCAACCTTTTATCTCCCAAATTAGTCTTATACCCTTCACAAGCTTTCCATTTTTGTTCTTTCAGGGTTTGCCTTATACCCTTTACAAGCATGTCACTGAAAATTTTCCATTTGACATTTATAACATAACCCCTATCACATTTCTTATTTCTAATGCCATTTGTGGCATGATTCACAATTACAATTTGAATATTAGAGCTCAAGCTCTACTCAACACAATCACAATTCAATTTCAATATATGTTATAATACTTATCAATATCATTATACCCTCTAGTATAATTACAAGCATTCACACATGTCCTAGTAACTGGGACCCTATGCAATGACATAATCTTGTCAAGGTATACTTGAACATATTGAGTTGTAGTAAAGGTGATTCTAATAGGAAGAAAGTGTGTTAACTTTGCCAACCTATCAATAGTAACCTAAATAGAATCGTGTCCTTTCTGTGTCTTAGGCAACCTGACTAAGAAATCCATTGTACTACTTTTCCATTTCCATTCTGGTATTGGGAGCGATAGATGCATTCCCACCAAATGTTGATATTCTGCCTTCACCTACTAACAAGTGAGACATTTTACTACGTAATTCAATATAGTTGAAGCCCGGTTTTACCTTTGGACCCTTAGAATTAATTCACCAATTGATTCATCCACCCCTGAACCTTCAAAATTAATTGGTTACTCGATTTTAAATCCCAATTTTACCTCTAGATCCCTAAAATCAATTCACCAATTGATTTACACATGAAAATCTTAAACCAATTCTAAACACCTCTTAAACATATATATTACACATCAAACCTTAATGTAATCATCAATACATTTATCTAGCATATCATATCACCTCTCTCCACCATTTATTACTTCCACCACATTAAAATAAATCAGATTTAAGCAAAATCATATAACAACCTCATATTTCATCAATATCAACATATAACCTCAAAATCTATAAATTTAGTTAGATTATCCACTCACCTTATATAGAGGAGGGTGCTGGAATGCTAGTTTGATAATCTTTCAACCCTAATCACATTAAAATTCATGGATTCTAAAGTTAGAGCTTAGAATACCAAACAAAATCAAATCAACCTCAAATACTTCATTAACCAAGAAGAAATAGACTGGATTCTTAATGAAAGTAATGTTCTTACCTTGATTGAACAAAGAAATTAAGAAAATTTAAAGTTTATCTTGCTTGATTGATGAAGTAGTGGAGGGTTATGTGGAAAGAGTGGGAGAAATGGAGAAATAGGGAGAAATGAAAAGGAAATGAGGGATTAGGCTAATATGAGAGAAAAATATGGCCTTAGAGGCATCTTTGAAAAATTATTCCTCTTCTGCTCTCACACACTCATGTTTATTTATATAAAACTTTATATTTCATAATTTCAATAAATTTTCCTCATCAAAATTTCATCCAAATCATATTTTCACATTCTTACTTTTATTAATTCTATTTTATTTCATATTTCACATATAAAATCTTTAATTCAACTAAATTCACTAGTTTCCTTAGCCATTCTTTCTCTTGTAATAGTTACTAATTTGCTAATATATAACAAGGGTGTAACATGTCTTGCATGCAATACTCTTCCACATTATTTTTGTTATCCACCAGAGATATTCTTATAGAGAAAGAAGAAGTCTCCTCAATATTATTCTCAAGTCTTCTCTATCCTCATCACAATAATTTATCTCTTACCTAATAGAGCTACACTTCCTAATAATTGTATGGATTTGTGTCATAGAACACTTTTCTTACTCAGGATGCCATTATACATAACTTTCCTTTATGACTTTCTTCATTAAGATTTATTATTATGAATCCTATCTGCATAGATAGGGTTTTTATCTTTGGAACTAATTATATACATAGCTTTAGCCTCTAAAGTCACCCTACTATTCTACATAGTGCTCCTATCATCCAAGCCCTTTATATAGAAAAAAATGCTTATTGATATCATATCCATAATAAGAGATTATCTCCATGTATAGCCCTTGTGCCAACCATTTAATGGTTTTGGAAATAGCATTCGATAGTCCTTGCATCATTTAATAACCAACTTGGCTCTCAAACTAACTGAGGAATAATAAATTATGTTTAGATTAAATCCAATAATCATTCCTTGTGCAACGTTATTCCTCTACAAAGGTTATATACTTCTCCACGTAAGGTTAAACTTCATCAATATTATATTGGATATAAAGGTAAGCTTATACATATTTTAAGATTTATGCTTACCACCTAAGTACCCAATATGCCCTTACCTGCAATTCTACCCTTATGGCAAGACTATGGAAGTCTAACAACATCTGCATTTGATAGGTAATCATTACAGAACTTGGTTGCCTCCTCAGCAATATAGCCTTTGATAATACATTCTTCCCATTAATATCTATTCATCACATATATTTTTAGGATTTTCATATATCACTCAAAGAAGTACATCCACTTTAGGTAAATTAGCCCACATAATTTTATCTCTCTTACTAGATGGACAATTAAATGCACCATAATATCAAAGAATGAAAATAGCAAGTATATCTCCAGTTAAAATAGCATAAACACAACTTATCTATGCAAGTAATCTAACTTCTCAAGACCAATAACCTTGCTATATAGTGTACTAAGAAGAAACAAAGTCTAGTGATAGCATGTCTAACATTATTAGGCGAGATTGATTAAATATCCATTACTACAAGATTGCAATTCTACATTAGCTAATAGATATTGGTAGAAGGCAAAATTGATGTCTATATTGATGTAGAGGCATTTTTAAAATTATTGAGATTAATAAGATGATAATTAAAAAATATAATAATATTTATTTTGACATGTGGCATTTTTTAAATTCTTGAGAAATTTAAAACAATACCTTTTTATTTAACTAACATTATAAGATATGATAATTGAATCATGCTGGGAAAATGAGAAAACTTAAGATGGTGATTTTAAAATTAACTAACATATATTTAAATGTGATGGCATTTTTGAATTTGTTAGAAAACTTAAGACATCAATTTTAGAATTAATTGTCATATATTTAGATATGGTGGCATTTTTACATTTGTTAGGAAACTTAAGAAATAATTTTTTTACTTAATTAACATCATAATATATGGTATTTGAAATTTACTGAGAAAATGAGAAAATTTAAGATATCGATTTTAAACTTAACTAATATCTATTTAAATGTGATGACATTTTTTAAATTATGAGAAAACTTAAAACATTAATTTTTTATTTTACTAATATCATAATGGATAGTATGTAAAGATAACTAAGAAAATGAGAAAATATAAGATATCCGTTTTAGAATTAATTGATGTTTATTTGGATGCAGTAGTATTTTTGAAATTATTAGAAAATATAAGATGCCAGTTTTTTACATAATTAACATTAAAATGTATGACATTTAAAGGTTATCGGGAAATAAGGAAAGTTAAAACACTAGTTTTAAAAATAGCCTATGTCTAAATGCATTGAAGTCTAATAAAGAATTTGACACGATGATATTTTTTAGTTATAAATAAAGTACATCTTATTCTTCTTCTCATTATCATCATTATTCTCATTTTATTTATTTTCAAGTTCAATCTCTATCTTTTTCTAACTTTTACAAAACTTTAGATGTTCCTCCATCCTTTACTACATATTAGTGAGTTACCAATACTCTTTCAACTAATATCATGCAAGTAGCAAATGTGACACTAGTTCAAAATATAAAAAGTGCCTTTTCTTACTTTTGTTTCTCTTAAATCTTCATCTTTTTTATTTTTATGATTTTTTGCATAAATTTTTAAGAGATCTATTATTTGTGTTTCTTTTATATAACTTCTAAAGTTATATTTAAGTGTTCGATGCTTATTACATATTCGATAAAATGTTGCAAGTTGAAACTAAAGTGGCCGAACAATGATAAAAGATTGGAAAAAAACTAGAAAAAGTCCTTGAAAATAGCCATTTTTTATGATTCTAAGCAAGGCAAAACTTTAGATAAAAGGGAAGCTTATCCTTGAATTAGAACTAAACTCTAAAAGTAGATAATAAAGGTTAACGCATGATAGAGATGTTTCAAATGGAGACTAGAATATAGTTTATAGGTAATACAATATATTATATGTTGGTTATTAACATACGACCAACACCTTAAAATCAAATTTTTCATGTTTTGTCTATTGGTTTAACTTTGGACATTGGTTATTTTAAAAATTAATGTTATAAGTGTTCACCTTGTAAATGCAATAGTGTGTTCTAAATGAGTTAGCCATTGAAATACAAATAAGTTTTATTATTTCTAATAACATTGTAAATATCAATATTAATTGGCTTTAGATAACATACATAGTTTACCAAGTGAAAATAACATTTAAAACTTTACTATTTCTAAGACATCGTAAATAGAAATATTAATTAGTTGTTGAAATTCTTTTAGATGATGGTTTAGTGTACAACTAACATCTAATATTTCTCGGTATATTCTTTTAGACAATGACTAATTAAGAATCGACGTTGTAATTCGTATTCAACGTCAAAACTGTCATTTTAAGTTTATCTATGTCAGATCATTTATCTTCTATCAAAAAATAAGACTTTATAACATTGATTCATTAATATAACTAAAGTGGTAAGTTTAATTATTTATAAAAATGTCATCGCACGATTATATACACTAGTTTTCTATTTAACCAATGTGAATGTGATGATGTTAAAAGGAAAATCAATAGTAATGAAAGGAAAGATTGTATCAATGCAAGACTATTATAAGGTTTTTTTAGGGCCATTAACCTTAAAGGATTTTAGTGCACTAGTTGCAAAATTGAAAAGTATTTGACTCTAGAGAGTGGATGTACATAGGAGTGGAACCACTATATATGTGTTTGCAATCTTTCTTCCTTATCTCTCTTTAATTTTTTGCATTTATATTGTCCCCTTTGCATATCTGAGTGTTTCCATTTGAATGTTGTTGCATAAGATATGAATATTAAATGATATATTTTTATTGGTTGAATTTATTGTTTACAAATTACAAGTGTTACTTCCTTTATTTTTATAGAAAATTCTTTGTTTTTATTGAGAAAATTTTTTAAAAACTCTAATTCAACCCTTTTTGTTGTGTCCATCCCTTTACAAGGTTTTGTCTCCTTAAAAATATGACAAGTTAATCAATTTACAAGCTAAATATTGGAGTATTATAAAGTTTTCAATAAACATTTACAATTTGGACAAAAATTTGTATCATGATTATATATATATATATATATATATATATATATATATATATATATATAACTTTTATGACAAGATGGCTTAGAGCTAAAACTTTTATACCACACCTAATAGCTAATATTATTGTGAAGGCACATTTGTTACATTTCATATTGGTTACATTTAGAACATAAATTTGATATATGAAACACTAAATTTAATTACTTAAATCATTCTAGCTAGTTTTTTAGGACATTTTTAGGCTTAGCTAGTTGCTTGATAACTTATATCAAAGCACTTGTCAATTTTATATACTTTAATTACTATAGTATCTAATAAAATATATAGAATGCATGATATTATAATAATGAAAAAAATTACTAGAATTTTTAATTCTAATTTCAAATTTGAAAATATCTAAATTAAATTTTCATTATATATTACTTAGTTACAAAACATTTAATATTAATAAGAGTTAATTGCTCATTAGTGATAATAATGATTGGACAAAATTTATGATAATATTTTTTTCTAACTGAATTGGGTTGAATATAGTTACAGCTCAATTTTATTCTATTTAGTAATTTTATTAAAAACATAGTCCATACTTCTATACTTTGATTAGACTGAGCATACCTCATTAGGTCTCAATTACAAATAACTTCCTAAAAGCTTTTTCCGAACATGTAGGATGATTAAGAAAAAGGGAACTTGTTCATCCAAAGAATCTCAACAATAAAAAAAAAATCCTTCATGAGATTAGAAGCTCATGATTAGGTATACTCTTTGATTTTAGAGATTGTGGTTATTTCCAATAATGGATAATAATATGGCTAATACAGATATGTTTCATGTAATTCATTGTTTAATTATATTTACATATAATTCATGCCTAATTACACAATTTGATCGAGTTATTTAATGCAAAATTTTAATAATTAGTATCACAAGCAACAAAACTATGAACTGTGTAATTATGTTTTGATAATATGCAAATTTAAGAAAAAATAATATTATGAAGAGATAATTCTATAATTTTCTTCAATAATTCCTTAATTAAAAAAATTACTATAAATTTTAAAATTATTTCATAGCCTTGTACTATTATAAATTTCATGTTTAATTATGATTATATGATTTATTTTGTATAATCTTAGCAAGTTATTTAGGTTTTTATGTGAGTTTGCTAATTTTGGTCTCCAGTAGTAAATGAATATTTTTAGAGTTTTGTTTTCAAAATTAGTTTTACTTTCATAAGTTAAAATTATGTTGATGAGAAATTGGAAACCAATCCATTTATATCTCACAATACATTGTTTTAAATATATATCTCCTAGTAATTCTAGTACATTATTTTCAAAATATAGGTTGCATTGCAAGAAGGAGATAACAAGTTTTCTTTTAAAATCATTATATCTCCAAATAGATACCTTGTTGCTATAATGATTTTGGATTAAGGATTTTTTTGGAAAAAAATCATGAATCTAAATTTTATGTTATTAAAACTTAATTCATTTATTTTAGGTTCATGAGATAATTTTGGACGTTACCTATGTTGGAAAAGCAGAATTTATAGAGAATTTAATGATTTTTTAGTTTTAATATTTGGTTTTAATGGGTATTAATTACCATTTATAAAATGCATTTAAAGAAAGCATAATTTATGCCATTTAAAGCTTTAAATTAAAAAATAGCTGTAAGTTTTCCAAACAACTTTGATATTGAAAAGGAAATTATTAATTCCTTTTTTAGGAATTAATTTCAATAGATTACATAGAAATATATTTAGAATTTAAAAGATTCAAAAATCAAGGTTTTTACTATTTTAAGACCTTAAAAGGGTATTAATTAAAGTTTTCCAAAAAATTTGAATTTCAAATCGAAACAATTTCATTAAATTTTTAGATGAAATATTTAGTGGTTTTGTTTTGAATCATGTTTAGGATGAAAATTCAATAAAAATTGTGTTGGAAAACATACTAAAAATCATTAAAATAGCTTCAAATTGAATTTAGGTTGAGCTATATGGTTGCAAACCTGATTGATGTTAGGAAAAGATGAATAAAAGCACTTGGATGAAGTCTACTCATGCTAAAGGAAAGTGCAGTCCACTTCTTATTTTGTTATTGTTGTATGACAATAAAAATTATACAATTGAGCTCTAACTTTGAACTAGTAATTATAAATAATTTTTTAATTTTTTTAATTTAAAATTAATTTTATTTTATTTTTCCATTTATTTAGGTGCTTGAATGAAGTTATCTGCATCTAAAAAATTTAGTGTTCGATTCCTACTATTTAGGCCATCATATATAATTTTTTTGTGAAAGTTTTTTAAGACTATTTAGCCATTAAATTATATATATACATTTTTATATATATATATATATATATAAAGAAAATAATTTTTTAAGAATCAATTAAGCTTATATTATACCATAAAATTTTATGTAATTATGGACCCACATATCATAAGTCCAATTGCATAAAACTTTTTCAATAAACAATTGAAATGTTAGTTGGACTAAGTAGAGGATTATGATAATAATATTTAAATACTCTATTAATATAATATTATTAATATAACTTGTTGATGATAAAATGAATGTGTGATTAAATATTGTATTTAGTATTTAGTTCTTATATTATATTATAAAGTTTTAAATGCCTTATCAATATTAGATTTTATAATACAATACTATATATAAATGGTTTTATGAGGAAAATTAAATATCGTGAATAAAGTAATACATGCGTTAACATATAAGTAACTTTTCTCAATTTTGTTGCTTATGCAATTTAACTATTGTTAAGAACTGAATAAGACAAATTATGAAGATTAGGCTGAATTATTGAGGTCTCATTTGGAAATCAACAATTTGTTGTCAATGTAAACCCTATTACTAAATCAAAGGCCAAGCATATGAAAAATGGAATCATTCAAATAATGTATGCTTGATAGTGATAATCCCAAATCCCAAAATGCAAAGGCATTTCTTAACTTTATTACCGATAAATATATTATGTTTAAGAAGTTTAAGAAAAGTCAATACCTTCCACTATAGAAAAGATTATATGTGATGGTGTTAATGAAGTGTGGAAGCACATAGTGGGACTGATAAATTATTACAATAAGTTGAAAAACATAAAGTTTGTATTGAGTGATAGTTATTTGATTCGGTGAATATTGTAGTCTTTATCAATGCAATTTGATGTTCTAATGATGTCATATAATACCTAAAAGGGTTCTATTAATGAGTTAATCTCAATTGTTGGTCAAGGTAAAAAGGACATGAAGGGGAAGATTCATGCTATTAACTTCACTTCTCATGGTTTAACTTCAAAATAAGAGGCAAGGTTACACCAAAGTAACAACAAAGGAAAGTCCAATTATGAAAAAGGGTGAAAGAAGTGGATGATGTCACAATCATGACAAAACCTAATTTACATAAAACTCCAAACTTTGTAAAAAGTATAGGTACAAGAAGGCATATTTTTTCAAGTAAAAGAAATAGGCTAATAAGGAAAAAAAAGGTACTAATCTAACTTTAGTATATTTTAAATTAAATACAAATGATATTCTATTTTATACTTCTTAGTTAGACACAAGAGCCACTATTCATGTAATGAATTATTTCAAGCATTGAAAACCTAAATAAGTTAAATGAAAAGAAAAAGGTTAGTCGTTTGACTTGAAAATAAAGATAGAGAATAATTAGAGCATATTGAAGTAGTTTCTTTATGTCTATTATTTGATCATGTTTTGCAACTTAAGAATAACATTTATGTACCTTCAATGAGAAAGAATTTGATTTATGTAATTACATTGGTAGATATTTATATTATTTTACAAATAAAGATTTTAGTTTGATTTATAATTCTTCCATTATTAGTTCTAGTTCATTATGTGATAGAGTATTTAGATTGATTTTGATCTAAACTTTTTCAACTCAATAAGCACCATTTTCAGAAAGAAGAAAAGAATAACTGAAGAAACACCCTCAATGTTGTGGTAGACATTTGGGGCAAATTTTCGGAGAAAACAAATGTAGAGGCTTATAAAAGAGGAGTCCTTAATGATCTTGTTTTTCCAAACTCTGACATGTGTTGATTATGTCAAAAGGAAACTTCCTTTTAAAGCTGGATTAGGTAAAAAAAAGTAGAAAATTAGAAACCCTACAGCCAATCCACATTACCATCAATGGACCCATTATGCCTAGTACTATAAGTAGATATAAATACTTCATTACTTCCATTAATGATTATTCCAAATATAGATAAATGGAAATGCTCAATTAGAAATTAGAATCATTGAAAGGTTTTAAGTCCTAAAAGGTTGTAATTTAGCTCAAACTAAGAAAGAAAGTAAACTGTGTCAATTCTAATAGAGATGGTAAAATATTATGGTAAGTATGATACTTAAAATAAAGACATAGATTATAAAGAAACTTGTTTACTAGTTTCAACTTAAGACTTGTTCTAAGTACTCAAGGCTTTGGTGGCTCATTTTGACCTAGAGCTATATCATATAGATGTTAAAATAGCCAATCTAAGTAGTAACCTATTAAAAATAATGTATATAAATTGACTAGATGGTTTTTAAAAGAAAGGTAAGGAATACCTTATGTGTAAGCTAAAAAAAATCCATATATAATTTGAAACAAACATCTAGATAATGGCACTTTAAGGTTAATAAGGCAATTACTTTTTTTGGTTTCAAGAAAAAATGCAGATTAATATATCTATATGCTTGCAAGTATGAACAATTTTGTAACATTAGTAATATACATTGATGAAATTCTTTTTAATAGTAATAATGTGAACTTGCTAACTAAGATGAAGAAAATGCTATTAAAGCATTTTGATATGGAGAATCTTGGAAATGCCTCATATGTATAAGGCATAAATATTTGTTATGACAGATTTTGGGGTTTATTTGGTTTGTTTCACTACACATACATTGAAAATATATTGAAAAGGTTTAACATGTTTACATGCTCTCAAGTTTCTGCATTCATTAAAAAGGGTGAGATTTTCTCAAAGGCCTTCTATCCTCAAAATAATGATGAAAAAGGAAATATTAAAAATGTTATATATGCATCAGTTATAAGTAGCCTAATGTATGTTTAAAAAAGGTGAGATTTTCTGCATCCATTAAAAAGGGTGAGATTTTCTCAAAGGCTCTTTATCCTTAGAATAATGATGAAAAAGGAAAGATTAAAAATGTTCTATATGCATCAATCATAAGTAACCTAATGTATGCTTAACTATATATACACCCTAACATAACTTATAATGTTAATGTACTAGGAAGGTACCTGAGTAATCTTGGTTAGAGACATTAGACTACTAGTCAAAGAATTATGAGATACCTGTAAGGTATAAAAAAATTATATACTGACCTATAAGTGATCAAAAGCTCTCACAATTATGAGATACTCAAACTTATATTTTAACAATTGTCTAAACAATCATAAAGCAACATTTAAGTATATTTTTATGATGACAAGAGGAATTATGTCATGGAAAAGTGCCAAACAGTCCCTTACAACAACTTCCACTATAGAAGTAGAGCATGTCACATGTTTTAAAGCTAAACTTGTATCTATTAGGTTAAGGAACTTTATGGTTAGTTTTAATGCTCTTGAGAACATCTCAAGGCCTTTAACTATCTATTGTGACAATGTTATTATGAACTTCTCTTAGAATAACAAAAGTTCTACCTACACTAAATACTTTAATATGAAGTGCCAACTTGTGAGAGAAAAGATATAAAAGCATATTGCTTGTATTAAGCATAGTTCTAATGATTGTAGGCTTGCAAATCCACTAACCAAAGGCTTAACAGTTAGAATGTGTCATGATTATGTAATTAATATCAATTCAGCTAAATTCTTTGATGTTTTGGATTAGTAGGAGTGGTTTAATATAATTGTTTATCTTAAGATGTACATAAATGAAATATTCATATTTATCATATATTATTGTGCATATTTTTTTGTTATGGCATGTTAATAGAGACATTTATACCTTTTCCACAATAATGTTAAGGATATAAATCCTTATTTGGCATCTTGAGCAAATACTAGAACCATTATGTGAAGATTTACATTATTCACGTTTACTATTATGTAACTCTTATTATGCACACTTTATGTCAATAACCTAATCCAATATTAAGTTCTATTTGGTCTACAACGTGTAGGTATGTAATATGTATAATATTAATATCCTTATCGAATATAATTATTATGCATTATTAGATACTTATGATCTTAACTTAGATCTATAGATGTAATGTTACTACACTCTTCACTAGCATATCAAACTAGCCATAGTTTCTATATTATGTGGTTTAAGTGAGAGATTATTAGAATTTTTAATTCTAATTTTGAATTTGAAAATTTCTAAACTAAATTCCCATTATTACTATAGATTTACCCTTTAATGTCACCATATTTACATTCGTTAAAGTAAAAAGTTGACATCTGTAATGGTGCAATGATTTTGAAAATAAATATAATTTATCACATCAATTATAATAATAAGCTAATGTTATAAAAGTATTATTTTCCAACAGAAGATGGAAAGTCTAATATAGGAAAACTTGAAGCGACAATTGTATATTAAATCAACATTTAAGGGAATGTTAATAATTAATTAATATTTGTATTTATGATTTTATTGAAAACTATAAGGAATATTAGTGTTTTGAATGTCAGTTGCATTTGAAAATTGACATCTACATGTTATTTATAACCAATTAATATTTATATTTATGGTATTATTGAAAACTTTAAAAATTATTGATTTTTAATAATTTGCTCATTTAAAATGCACTATGGAATTTATGAAATGAAGGCTTACAGCATTGGTTTTCAAATAATCTATGTCTAAAAGGCATTTGAACAAAATTAAGGTATCAATTATATGTCAATAACTAGTGTAGAATTTTTTGTATTACCTATAAATTACCTCCATAGTTTTCTTTCTTTTTTACTTTATTTTTTATTTAGGTGACATAAGAGACAATATACAATCAATGCTACTTAACCATCAACTATTGAGATGCAAGTTGCTACTCCTAGATTGTCATCCTTTCTTAACAACAATCTTTAATAAGTTACCATTTCAAAATAAAAAAAGATGATCTTATTTCTTTTTTATATTGCTAGCTTAATGGATTGATAGCAACAAAAAGCAGGCATTTCTATGAAAATTCACTGATAATAGCTATAAGAATAAAATTTGTTACAATGGATATGAAAGCGAGGAACTATATTTTTATCCTCTACCATGAAGATAATTAGTATCACTTTTTTAGGAGGAACATACCCAATATAATTATGCATATTCTTATGTCATTTACATCTAGAAAACATAATGTTTATAATCAAGATCACTTTGAATACTTGTTAAAGACAGGTGATGATTAAGTTTGTTCATTGATAGATCAAGTTATAATATTCACTAATATCAATCTCTTTATCCTTATAACCTAATCTATTAGTAAACAAACACAATCATCACTTTCCTTCAATATGCATTTATAATAGTCATAGTTATAAACATTATATCTCTCTAAATGTCAATGACATAAAGTCATATCTAGGAGTGTTGATAATCTAATGTAGTTTTTTATTAGAAAAACTTTAGGATGCAAAAGTTATATTTTTTTTAGAAAAATAGCTAAATAATTTTGGTTATTTATTAAAACCAATGCGGTTTAGCAAAATTAAAGTAGATAATATGTTAATTTGTTTTTATCATAATTGATATGTAAAGGTATACAAATAGCTAATTAACTTGTAATAAATATTTACTTACTTGTAATAAATACTTATCGATACACCAGTAATGGCATCTACAACATACATTCTATTAAGAGATGAAAACACGGATTATAAATATTAAGCATTTACTAGTGACATGTGTCAGGAAACCACTAAAAATTATAGTATTTTAAAATATATCAATAGTTAAGCTTTATAAAGTAAAATATATTTAATACATCAATTTTGGTTAATGGCTGACATCTAAATTTTTTTATAATGCCTATAAATTTCATATACACTCTTCATTTGAGAACATCTAGGTGATGCTTTATTAATGATATGCAAACTAATGAGAAATTATGGTGAAAGAAGTATTATAACCATTCTTGCACTAAAAGGCTTAACCTTTTGATTTTATTATAAGATTGGCTATACTACTTCTTATCACTATAATTTATCATCAGTTGACAACCATCACATCCTCCTAAGTCATCTCTATAGTTCATATTCCATCTTAAAAGGCACAATGAGGAAGAAAATGCAAAGATGTGAAAACTAATAAGAAATTGTAAAGGAAGAAATAGTGCAACCATTCTTCCATTGGAAGGCTTGACATTTTAGGTTCATTACAAGATTGATTGTATTGCTTTTTGTCATTATAATTTATTATCAATTTAATTTTATTTATATCTTCCAACTCAAAAGCCCTTAAGTAATATGAAGGAATTATCAAAAATATATCTCACTTTACACCCTTTTTGTTAATAAATTTTTAGTTTTATAATTTATAGTTTTTGATTATTTATTAGCTTCTCATTAACCTTAAATAAAATTTTTTGTTCATTGCAAATTTTTTCATTTGTTAGATTGATCAATCTATTGCAAAAAATAATTTTAATACTATCAACTTGTAAAATTATAAAATTTTTTGCTTGAAAATATAATGAAAAAATGCAAAATTTTGATTTATGACATTGATTTTTATTTAATAACTAGTGTTTAAAATTTTATAGCTAAACGATGTTATTTTATTATACACATCATTTTTTCCTTATTAATTAATGTGTAAGCTTAAAACACTACAAAAATAAGGGCACAAGATAAAAATAAAAAATGAAATCATGGCTTCATTTGTAAATTTTATTATAAAACTCTTTCAATCCTAAAATGATTATCTCTTAAATTAAGTAATCTTTCCATCTAATCTTAAGATGATTCTCTTTAATTCCATAGTTTTTATTACTAATTATTTTATAAAATTGAAACTCTATTAGCTTGTAGTTAAATATATAAAGTTTAGCACTCGTTAAAGAAGTGTAAAATGCAAATGTAAGGATTTATTTTATATTTTGTGTTTATTCTTGAAATTTAGTTTTGAGTTTCATAATTAACTATATTTTGTTACTTTTCACTTTGATGTAACTTTTATAGATTTGTACAAATAAGAAAATTAATTTTATTCATTTTCTTTGGTATTCAATATAATATCATTTATGGAATTTTAATGAATTTTGCTCACTACAATTGCAAGTATTGGATATGTTTTTTTAAGAAATGCTAATCTCATATATTAAGCAACGGATACCCACAGTGAAGCTTCCTTCCCTAAATAAGGTAACCTTTCACTATTTTTAAAATTTTTTTATGTTAAATTGTTAAAATCAAGTAGGGATATTGGTCTAGTTAAAGTGTGGGAAATACATGTAATAGGAAGTATGGCAGTAGGATATGGTTCATTAGGGTTTGGGATGGGGGTAAAAGAATAATATACCACATTGGTTGTTTATAAAAACTAATATTATTTTATAATAAAAATTCTTCGTATAGTATTCCCATGAAGAAACTTATGAAAACCAACATTATTTTAGTTTTCTCTGTTAGTTAAAACATTGACATAAAATTGTTTAACATACAATGATGCCTGTATATACCTTGGGTAGAAATTGATGTCAAAACCTTAAAATGATCAACAATAAAAGGCATTTCTACAACAATGCATTATGAACCACCTAATCTAGAAATGTTTTATGTTAATAATGGTTTAGCAAAATATATGGTAATAATTCACAATAACTAAAATAGGTTAAATCTAATTATAGGTTAGTTTTACCTATTTCAGTAATTTTATTAAACACAAGTCTCCGCTCCTATATTTTGATTGATCTATGCCTACCCAATTAGCTCTTGATTGAAAATAGCCTTCCAAAAGTTTTTCCAAACAATCAGAGTGATTCAGAGGATTGAACTTGTTCATTCAAAGAATCTTGATAATAGGAAAATCCTTCGTGAGATTAGGAGTTCATGATTGAGTATACTGTTTGGTTTTAGAGATCACTCTGATAATGGATAATATGGTTAACAAAGGTATGTTTCACATAATTCGTCGTTTAATTTTATTTGCATATAATTTATGCCTATTTATATAGTTGGGTCAAATTATTTCATCCAAAATTTTGAACAAAAATAACGCTTGTAAAATAGTAAGTATTATTTTTGGTCAAAATTCTTGGTATAAAATAAACTAAAAAAATTTTATGACCTCTAATTTTTGTCATTATAATCATAAATAAATAATATATTTAACTATGAAGAAGATATCTTTCAACAAAGCCGACGTAACAATAAGACTTTCCTTAATCCAAACATTTAATTAATTATACAGTTCCTTTCAATTTAATTTGTTTTTATAATAACTGAGAAAGACAATCACCTGGAGGATAATTTCAAAACATACCAGCCCTGTTGAACATATCTACTATAATCTAAACAAAACTTGATCAAACAAAAGTCCTCTAAATTATATGAGGATACAGAGCAAAAGGCCAACTTATTTATCATGAATATAGATTCCTCCAGCAGCACTTGAAGTTGGAGTTGAACACTGTTGGTCCCGAGCAAATGCCAAAACTTCTTTGGATTATGTGTATTGAGAAGGAGCTGTAAGTGTCCTGGCTCCATACAGGCAAAAATCCACTGCAGCATAGTTCGAAGGAGCTGAAGGATCATCTGCTGCCGTGGAAGAGTAGAAGGAGGAATGAACAGTGCAGCAGAGAGAGTCCTGCCTCCTTCAGTGACACAGGCTCCAACAC
The DNA here is from genome assembly GCA_020226215.1 of Sindora glabra. Taxonomy (NCBI): domain Eukaryota; kingdom Viridiplantae; phylum Streptophyta; class Magnoliopsida; order Fabales; family Fabaceae; genus Sindora; species Sindora glabra. The sequence continues at coordinate 46,584,446 of CM035232.1, read as the reverse complement.
TGGACTCTATCTTTCGGCCTTTAGTACCACATTGTCCCTCGACCAGAGACCAAGAGGGAGTAAAAACTCTTCTGTCAATAGGCCATAAGAACGGTAGCTTCTTCCTAACCAGTGGCCTTGTAAACTTAAACGAGACATCATGTTTAGAAAAACTTTCATCAATGGAATCATGAAATTTGTTGGCCATTAGTATAATGGCAAAAGGGTCAGGATTCCTGGGTTTGAAACATATTTCATTGCGATGGCACCAGGTTAATTCTAAACTTGATCATTGCTTGAATTGCCTGAAACCACATGACTTACGGTGGACTTGCGTGACAAATGAACCCAGAAGCAGTATATTAGCTGTGTTTTGCCGAGAACTATTACCAATAATGAACACTGTCAGACTTTCTTTTAAAGATATAGGAAAAGTACTTGCAATTAGGGGATGACATTTTTTGAGAAGTTATAATAATTTGATACAAACATAATGTGCATTCAAATTGAGTTTATACGAGTTTAGATTGCAAATAAGCTGTTACATTTGTTAGAAATAGTAAATTTAAATAAATGTAAAAGTGTGATTCATGTACTAAAGAATTGTGATTTATAATTAATATATTTAGATGTGTGTAATTCATGTATTATAAAATACATGAATATGATAATATTAAATATGCTAATATGCTTAGAAAGTTGTGTTAAGTATTAATGAGTTGAAGTTTAAGGGTTGTTTAAAATAGTATATATAGACTAAGTGTTTATAAATATTATAAGAGAGTGAGTTTGATATATATATAATAAATTTACTTTCTTCCTAATATCTTCTTGAGTGGTTGTTAATACCAACATGATATTGAGAAAAATTCAAGATATCCTCTTTCTCCTAACAACATTTGATATGAATATTAAATAAATCAAATTATGATTGCCATAAAAATAGATAGGCAAAATTATCAGATTACTATTTTTACGGAAGCTTATTTCCATTTTGCCATTATTTAAAAATATATTACCAAAATACGTATGACGGGCGGAGGCACCAGCCCAGATAGCACTTCCGGTGTGCCTCAAGGGCACCATTCAAAATGGTGCCCTTACTCTGCAATTTTTCCTTTGAAAATAATTAATTTTGATGCCATTTCAAAATAAAAATTTTAAAAATAAATAATATGTGATTGTGATTCAAAATAAATTTTTAAAAATAAATTACTCATTTCATAATTATATTTGATATCATAAAAAAATATTTTATTCCACTTTGATATTTAATACATAAATTTATTATAGGAATTAAATAAGAAAGTAATTAATGATCATAATATATTTAATAAAAAAATAAATATTTAGTAAATAATTGGATATTATTAAAATAAAATATAGGATCAATAAAGAATAATTATGTAATTTATATTAATGTCTCTCAAAATTTGATCTAATGACACTTAATATTTATCATTTTTCAAAATTATATTATTACAAGTAATTATTTAATACGTTATTACACATAAGCAAATTTATTGAATTATTCAATAATATACTTTATATACAAAGTTGAAGATTGTAAAAAATGAAAAGAAATATAATGAAATAAATATGTTTCTTTTTATTTTGTATTTATTCCAATAATATTCTTGCTACTTTGTATTTATTTCAATAAAATTATTTTTATTTTGTAAGAAAATAAAGACAAAATGACAAAGTTGAAGATAGTTAAAAATTTAATAAAATGTGGTTATTTCGTTGTAATAATCTTTTCATTTTATAATGAAATTAAAATTATAACATGAATTAATTCTTTTTTATTTCGTCACAATGATAAAATATTTTTAGCAATGAGAGGCAAAAGTATCGATTTACTATTTTTTTAGAAACTATTTTTCATTTTACCGTTCCTTCGAAATATTTTATCAAAATACGCACAGCGGCAAGGAGACGCGAAATGGCATCGTTGGCACTCGAGGGAAGGGACGCTAGACGATATGGCATCTTTGGCCTGCGGCACCCTCTAAGTTAATTAGCCGGTGACCGTGTCTATTATGGATCCAAAAGACTTGAATTTTGGTATTGTATATCGCCAACATCCCCATCTACGTTAACAATTGTGCTACGTGTTTTGACCTCAATATTTGGTGGACTCAACTCAAAACGTATTGAATAAACGTAGCATTTAATATCATTTACAAAGATGATGGTTATTTATCCTCCAAATATTATAATTAATATTACTAATTTTTTTTATATTTATTATAACTATTTATTCCTTTCTTCACTTATAATATTAAAATAAATAATGAGATAAAAATTTAATTAAAAAATAATTATATATTTCATATTATGAAGATAAAATTTATTAATTTATTTTAATATTATTTATTTATTTTAACATGGTAAATAAATAAAAGAATAGATAATTATAATAATTGTGAAAATAAAAAATTAATAATGTTAGTTATTAAATTTGGGAGATGTCATTATCATTACTTTTATAAAAAAAACTAAATATTGTAATCATTTTAAAGTTTATTATTTTCTATTATTTATATATTAACTTAAAATTTGGGAGATGTACCTTGACCGCCATCAGAGGCGCCATTTGGTTTGGCGTCTCTCCGCCGCTGTACGTATTTTGGTAAAATATTTCGAAAGAACGGTAAAATGAAAAATAGTTTCTAAAAAAGTAGTAAAGCGATACTTTTGCCCAACGAGATGTAGAACATGGAATAATCCTTATCATTAAAAAAAATAAACACGCATTGTTTTAAAAAATTTGTAATTAATTTATGTTTGTTAATAATTTATAATAATTAAAGTTATAAAAATAAAATACTAGATGAGAGAATAAAATTCTAGTTAGAAGGATGTTATTAGAAAAAATTGCATATATTTGATGCATTATATGAGAATTGAATTGATTGTGTATTTGTGAGATGAATTGATAATTAAAATTGATATGAGTACCTACACAATAAGATAAAAATATCATAATAATCAAAACTATCCTAAATATTGATGTTTGGCAATAAAGTAGTAAGATAGATGTGTATGAATATACAATAAACATGAAAAAGAACGCTAATGTCTATGTAGGTGATGTTCAGTCCCACATCTAGGATTGGTAATGTGGCAGCCATATCTACTAACCCTTTGCGCAGGCTCGGGAGTCACATCTCCGGTGTTTGTTGCTCCTCTACCTCTAGCTCCCGCTCTACCTCTACCTCTATTTGCAAGCACTGAGTCATCTGTCATCATACCACCAAGTGCTGATCCCTGATCCTGAGTATGTAGATCAAATGCAGGACGATATGGCTATGATGGACCAGCATCACCGGAAGGAAAGATATGGAATGAAGATGAAACTCCTAGTATATGTGAAAATGCCTAGAATGAGGATGGAACACCAAAAGTAAACTGGTACATCTGGGATAATGATGGACCATATAGTGCAGTCGGGAACATGGTGGAGGATGAAGGATCATCAGGTGCAGTAGGGTAGATATGAGATGAGGCAGTCATATCAGGCATCATCATCATGGTGTCCTAGGCAGTTGATGGTGGAGTCTGTTGCACTGTCAAAGTGGACGGAACATCAGCCTGCAACGTAGGTCGTGGAGCAGTGCGACGACGTCGACGAGAACGAGGCTGATCATAGTCACCCTCCGCAGGGTTTGGGATATGATAGGCATGAGGAGCTGGCTCCACATGTGAGTCAATAATCACATGATCAACCTCCTAAATGACATGAAGGATGGAGTCCGTCGCTGATCTAAGCGCATCAAAGGTGAATCTAGACTACCCCTCAGGTGTAGTGAAGTCCTGTAATATGGATACCTCATCTACCTGTACAAATTTTTGACATTAAATTTAGTTACAATACTAATGCACAAAAAGAAAATCATACACAGAACACTAGCACGCAGTATTACCACAAGGTCTATCACTCTCCCAACGGGTGTAATAAATTGCCTAGTAACCCGTTTGTACCATGCCATGTACTCGAATCGTGGGCCTATGAATAGTCGTGTGGTCGACTCGGCGATAGTGTACAAGTCTCGTCGGATATCCCAGAATGCAATGTACGGCTGATGGTGGATGTGCCACTCCTTATCATGCCGACCGGACAAGTGAAGGCAATAAACCTCTGCCACCTGCTTTGGTGGCTCAGGAATAGGCTGGTGTAGTCCAAACTACCGCAAAACCTTATCTGACTTGTAACACTCGACAATCTGAAAGTGAATGAGTAGCACCACTGCTGTTCACATGTCACTCTTGTTAAAACAGTACTGAGGAAGTGATGCGGTGACCACCTCAGTGTACGGGATCCAGGCGATCTGAAATTACACATTTATATTGTCATTTAAATACGACAATAAAATGGATAAATGAATGAAATAAAAACATACATTATCCCTTTCATACTTGGTCGAGACGAAGACGGTCTAACACGTATCTATAATAGGGTAGGCTGTGTGTCGGACTATCCTGGAACATCTTTTGATAGTGCTACCTACCAAGTACAATAACTAAGTTAAACAAGTTAAAAGACAACTTAATTACAAGTGTAAATTGAAAAACTTTCTAACCTGCGAGCTAGGGGGCCAATCCCTGCATCCCCCTCTAATATGTCTGAAATGATAATCGCGGGGGCGATAGTGGGAAATCTATCCCATGCCCAAAGCTGCAATAGTAGGCAACACCCCCTATCTCCCTGTAATCTGGAGTAGTGGCCTTACAAAGCTCTATGTACAGAGAGGCTAGGCAGGCAGATCCCCAACTATACATCCCAACCTCATGGAACTCTCCTAGCAAGGGTGAGTACATGAGGTGGACATACGTGCCGAAGTGGTCAGGAAACAACGTCCTACGAATGAGATGCAAAATGTAAGCCCGAGTGAATCTTTGCAATGTCACCTCATCCGCATCATTTGGAAGATAAGTGTCCAACTAACTCATCTTCAATCGCCCCCCTCTAATGACATTCTCGTCCACCAGTAACTGCAATCCTAGGTACTCCTCTATCAGGGCTCCTCATCCCCATACAGTGGGGCCCGTCACTAGTCGACCATCAATGGGTAGGCCGAGCTAAAAAGCCACATCTTGCAATGTAATAGTGGTCTCCCCCTGCGGCATGTGAAAAGTGTGTGTTTCTGGCCTCCACCGCTCTACAAAAGCACTAATCAACTGATGGTCAATCGACACAAACTCGCACATCACCAGGTCATAAAAATCTGCCTCTCGTAATAAGGGGACAATCAACTCCGACGACTACTAGTGATAGTAGTGATGAGCCTGTCAAATCCTCAGCACACGGTCAGGCTACAAAAAAGAAGATTAATAATTATCGCGTCTGACAATATAGAAAATTTTTAACCAACTTTAAGATCTAACTATTTCCATACATGGCCTACCCAAGTTGACTGGGATATGTGTGAGTCCTAAGCCATCAGAAGTGAAGGATCCTGTGATCCAGGATCAACGCGTCAGAAAATGGATGCCATCTGCCAATATAAAAAATGCATTAGGATGGAATTTAAACACACACTAATATAACATACGTGTACAATATAAATACAAAGATCCACATAAGAATTTATAACACTTGGACGATTGAAGTAATTTTTTAACAATACTAGTAATAGGGTCACATATATATACATAATGGCATGCAATTTTACAAGATTCAAACAAATCACATCATCCGACCGTTACACTCATGGCATTGGTTAACATACTTCATAGCATATTTGCAAAAGTAAAAATCAAAATCAACGTGAAAAAATGCCTTCATCTCCATGGAGAAGTGGGCAGGGCCTACGATTATGACCTTCCATCTTATAAAGACTACATTTTTGCCTGACACCACTCTCTTGAAGCTAATCCATCTCATTTTTTATTCGTGTCGACTTCGGTCATCCCTTTTCACGCAATCTTCCATGATTTGGAACCAGGACAGGAAATGGTGGTAGGTTATTCCATTGCGACCACTCCCCGATCGGCCACCACTTATATTTGTAGCAATTAAGAACGGTGTTAAGTCTGTATATAGTATTGACATATGGTTCCCACGATATGTTGACTGAGGCACACACAACAATAATATAAGCGCAGGGATACCTATATGCTTGGAATTATCCACATTCACATTGCCTTTTATCTAATAATACCGGGATGACTTTTCCACATGATCCCGTGGCCATATCAGGGCCCTCCACCACTTCAAACCTAGTTCCTTGTCTATTATAAGCACGAACGTGGTAAGAAGAAGCACGTGACTGGATAGTCGCAAGCTCCTATCTGAATCTGCTTGCGTATATGTAACCTTGTTGTAGTTCAGCATGTGCTTCTTTTGCCCTTTCCAAAAAGTACTTGACACATCTATAGTATGTTTGTTGAACAAGGCCTGTGATTGGTAGCTTCCTTAATCCTTTGAAGAGGCCATTAATGCACTTTACTATATTAGTCATCATATGACCATATCTTTTGCCTTCATCATAAGCAAGCATCCACTTTTCCATCAGAATAACGGTCAACTTCTTGTGGATCTCCTCATTGACTTTGCTTAGGTTGTCCAATCTCTCCATGACCTTTTCTCGATTTGGCTCATATGTTGAACACAAGGAGACAAATAGGTTAACCGGGTTGAACTCTCAGAAACATAAATTTACAGATGAAAGGATCAACAAAAAAGTTATGCTATAAGGCGTACCAATCCTAAGGAAAGCTTTCTTGACATTGTCATCCTTACATTTCTTGCGAACGTTGCTGGCAATATATCTGATACAGTATCAATGAAAAGTATGAGGAGGCTGCCACCCTAGACCTTCGTCGGCTACAGCTTCTTTTATAGTTCGGTGTCGATCTGATATTAGGCATATTCCTTGCTAGTTCGTAATATTTACCCGTAACAATGCCAAAAACCAACTCTAATTTTCATAATTCTCCTTTTTGATAATGGCAAAGGCAAGAGGTACAGGACATTTGTTACCTTCCTGGGTTGCAGCAATCAGTAGCACACCTCTATACTTGCCATACAAAAATGTTCTATCAACTTGTATGAATTGTTGTAGTACGAAAATGCGGCAATACATGGCTTGAAAGCCCAGAAAACTCAATTGAAAACATGTTTTTATGGATCAACACGGTTGTAAATTGTGACTAATTGTTCCGACTCTAACTTGAATAGAGCTTGGTCACAATAGCCTAAAATGTCCAACCATTTTGGGAGCACTTCATATGATTTATCCCAATCTCCATACACTTTGACAATTGCCTTTTGCTTTGCCTTTAATGCTTTTCTGAACGAAATCTTATACCCATACATGCCTTCCACCCTCCCCTGTATAAGTAAGATTGAAACATCTTGCTTCACTTTAATCATCTCCAGTATCAAGGAACTGATATACTTAGAGTTAAGAGACTTGTGATCCTGTGTTAAACTAACATTAACACATGTGTGAGGCCTTGAAAATCTAGTTATTGTCCAAGTGTTAGAATTCTTTAGATTCGTCGCTCTAAGGCAGAATTTGCATTCGTCCCCATAATTATCACACTTCACACTCAATCTTCTAATATCTGACTCCTCCACGTAATAACTATGGTGCCTTCTGATGTGGTAATGCTTGATTATAGCAATTAATACCTCCTTGCAATCAAACTCTTGTCCAATCTATAAGTCCTCCATGCCATAATCATAGCTTGATTTCATTATTTTCGAAAATTCATTAGCATTTCTTACGGCATCCCAATCAATGTAAGAGAAGATAGCAACTTAAGGGACATCGCACGATGTCTGTGCAGCATTGTCACTCCTCACACACCATATTGCTACACTGTCTCCATGTGTAGTTGCACGTTCTTCATCATCAGTGTCACGATCATCACCGCTACTATAAGATACCTCATCGTCTTCAAAACCAGACTCAAGGTGGGCATCCATTAATATAGGATCAGTGGATTCTTCCTCTACGACCGGTAAGGCACTTGTTGAACCCATCATGGTATGTGATACATTTATCGAGAAAACACCTGCAACAGATGAGTCCAATGCAGGAGTGTAACTATCAGAAATGTGGATCTCAATTCCACCCGTGTTTCCTACACCATTGAACAACTAGTACTGACATGGGTCATTTGATCTACGGGTGGTCTAGTTATTGGGACTCTTTCTTGTGAACCAAGGTTGGCAGCGTGCAGTTCGGATGTGATCACCTCCACGTACAATTCCATTGCTGTCATCGTCGGATGTTGTTCGTAACTTGCGATGGCACGTGCCAAGTCTTCATCATCGTCCAATTCATATGCCATATATTGAGCCTCTGTTTGATGCTGTGGAAACTTGTAAATAATTTTCCCCACAGCTTGATCTTGGTGAAGCTTCAGTCGGGCATGAATTCTTTCTCGCAAAACATCCATAGTGCTGCATCCTCTCAATTTCAATGCTTTTGGGAGAGGTCCATCATACATTACCCACATCGATCCCTCAATCATTCTACCATTTGAATATATAAAAGTAATTAAACTTTTCTTTATCTCGTTACTTTTAGCTGCAAAATATTCACTGCACCCTCACAACTAACACATATTATCATATACAATTTTTGTTCTTATAAACGAATGAACTAGTATTTAATATTATAAGTAAAAATGAACAAAATGTACTATTATTTTTGTAATGTATTTATTTAATAATATGTAATAATTTAACCCCACAAGCTAAACCCATTATGATCTTTACAGGCCGACATTTTTTTTGAGAAATTTTTATGCTATTTTTACACTCATTCATAATTTTCCATACTTCATAAATTTTTAATGTTCATTTGCAAGTGTGATTTAAATAATTTGATTCTAATTCTTCTTTTTTTGCATAAATTCTGATGTAATATAAACAAATTATTACAAATAAAAATAAATTTATAATTGAAACAATGATTTCAATTTTCACTTACATGTACACTATTGAAAAAAGCTTAATTTTTAAATTTTTTTAGCATAACAATTCTTCATATATAACAAACATATCCTATAATAGGATAATTTTTTCCAGGCAAGTAAATGTTATTTCTTTTTAAAACTAATATAATATTTGGTTATATAATCTTATTTATATTTTAATTTATCTTTTCCAATTGCCATTTTTTTTTGTTTATTCTACACAAATTATACTAATTAAATTGATTAACTTTTTCAATACACTCCATTGGTAGGTTATTTTCACGAGAATTTTCTCCCTTCACACCTATTACTAAATAGAAACTAAAATTATTTACACATTATTGTTTGTATATTTTTATGATTACAATCATGAATTCTTTTTTACATAAACTGACTCCATCTAATACTTATATTACAGTACCTCCATATATATTTTAATACTTTTTGAATAACCCATTATATAGTATAATTTTTCTGACTATGTTTATTATTCTTGCATTTATAGTATCTACTATTTAAATAAAAAAATATTCATATTTTTAATAACAATAACCTATTTTTTAAAGCTTCTGGTTACATTCATATATCCTAAAATTTTATTTTTATTACCTCTCTTATGATATATTAAAATTTCAAATGAAAATTTTCTCTAAATTCCACATGTCACATAGGCCCTAAAACCTATTTTAGAATACATTTCTTTATCTCGTTTGTTCTTCTTTTAATAGTATAACCTATCACAGTACATATAAATTTATACAAATTTTTCATAAATCATAATTTTATATCTTAAATCATAATTTCACATTGTAAATCATAATAATTAATATAAAATAAAAAAAATCATATTATTTCTATCATAATATTCTAAACAAATTTCTCTACCACTATAAAAGATATTTTCATGATGACTAATAAAAATTATAATATAAGCACAAAATTTATAAAATACTAACCGGTAAGTATTAGGAAAAGCAAATAGAAAAAAGCCTCTACATAAAAGAAAAATTTGTTAGATATTTTAATAACTTTAATCTTTAAGTAAAAATTATTACATATTATTGTATCAATAAAAAAATTATGCAAAAATCACGCTAAATTAAATATATCTTGCAAGACAATATATAAAAGGAACGAAAATAATAACATAGATAAAATTTTATTGATGTATATTTAATTTTAAATATAGTGTTTAAATTTTTTATCAAGAAAATATTAATAAATTTTAAAAGAGAAATAATTTTTATTCTTAAATACCTTTATTAGAACTGAAATATATAATTATTTCAATTAACGCTTCTCATAACATTAATTTTTTTAAATTATTTTAAGATAAAAATAAAATATGTTACATTATGTCAATATTATGTAATTATCTTATTATTTACATCGTAAATAATATAAGTTAAAATAAAAAAATTATAGTAAAATAAATTAAAAAAAGGGAAGTGCTATGTGAAAGGTAAAGTAATAAGTGTTAAAAATTAAATATATAATCAATTAATTTTATTAAATAATATATTTGATTATTAAAAATAATCTTATGTTAAAAAAATAAATTGTATTATATTTATATTATTCAATATATTGCATTTGAACTTCTAATAGAATAATTAAAAAAAAAAGAGAAAAAATTAAACAAAGTAGTTGAAATGAAGAAAAAATAATGTACAAACTATAAACCCTTAGAGAAGTCTTAGTTGATGTATTTTAAATTTGAAACATAATATTCAAAAATTATTATCAACAAAAATTTGAAAAAATTTATATAAATAAAATTTAATTTAATTACTAAGTATTTTTTAAAAAATATAATATAAACTTAATTATTTTCAATAATAAAATGTATATTAAAGCTTTAATTTATTTAAAATATTATAATAAGCTAAAAAATCATAGTTTATTATATTTATGTTAATTAATGATGTTGATATTTTAAACCATAGATAATATGAGTAGATATAAAAAGGATACAATAGAGTAAATAAGAAATAAACAATACATATAGTATAAAGTAATAAAAAGTTAACTGTATAATAAATAAATTAATTAAATAAATTATATAATTTATATAGAATACATTTATAATCAAAAAATTGATATATCTTACTATTAAAAAATATTAGTGTATATGATTTAAATACCATGAGTTAACAAAAAAAGAATAAAAAAAATGTACAATAAAAGGGATAAAACAAATAGAAATAATACATAAAATATCAAGTCTTTACAAAATACCCTTAATTGATATTTACTTATTTTGACATATATTACTCTAAAATTAATATAAAAATATTGATCAATAGGATAATATATTTTCGTAATAATTAATATTCAATAAAAATAATCTTATTTTTTTCATATCCTATATCCTAAAAAATTTTATATTTTAAAAATATCTAAAAATAATTTTTACCTAAATTATAAATTTTATTTTGAGACACTTTTCTTTATCCCCTTTGTTCTTCTTTTAAAATCAAAAACTATCACAGATCATATAAATTTATTCAATTTTTTCCTAAATCCTATATCATAATTTCACAGCATAAATCATAATAATCAACATAAAATAAAAATTTTTCCCCCAATGTAAAATATATTCTTATAATAACTAATAAAAATTATAATATAAATACATAAATTATAAAAATACTAACCAATAAAAATCACAAACTATCATAGATCTTATAAATTTGTACAAATTTTTCCTAAATCTTAAATCATAATTTCAAATCATAAATCATAATAATCAACATAAAATAAAAAATCTTCTCCCACTATAAAATATATTCTTATAATAACTAATAAAAATTATAATATACATACAAAAATTATAAAAAAACTAACCACAACAAATCACAAACTATCACAGATCATATAAATTTTTACAAACTTTTCCTAAATCTTAGATCATAATTTCATATCATAAATCATAATAATCAATATAGAATAAAAATTTTTCTACCACTATAAATATAAAAATTATAAAAATACTAACTAAGGAAGAGTTAGCAAAGAAGACCAGATTTGCTCCAAAGAAGAAATTGTTGCCAGATGAAATGCACAGAAGTAAAAAAGGATGAAAATATAGAAAATGTTGCAAACGGCTGCAAAAAGAGAAGGGAAGAGTGGCTACAAACTAGGGTTCTTTTGACTGTAGGGAGAGGAGAGGAAGGAAGGGGTCGGATATATATAGGGAAGGAGGCGCCATTTCATTTGGCGCCTCCCAGAAAATTCAAACGTAATGGCGCCATGTTCATTGGCACCTCCCAAAAAATTTCAGCGCAATGGCGCCATGTTGATTGGCACCCCCCACCTAATGATGCCATGTTGAAAAGTGTCTTCAAGCTAAATTGCATGTCAAGGGTGCTACGTTGAAAGGCGCCTTCAAGGCAAATTGCATGCCAAAGGCACCAGATAGTGTGGCATCTCCAAGCCCACGTACGCCATTCAAAATGACGTCCTACGTACTTTGGTAATTTGTTTCGAAATCACGGTAAAACGAAAAAAAGTTTATAAAATAATAGTATTTCGATATTTTAGCCAAATAAATAAGTTGATATATCAATTCATTTAAAAATTTATCGTAAAAATTTTTAAATATTATTTACAAAATAATAAAAAATTAAATATAGATACTTAAATATAATAAAAAGATAAATTTTAAATTATAATAAAATGACAATGAAAACTTAATAAAGTATTTAATTGATGATTAAAATTACTTTTAATATAAAAGTAATATGTGATTATATTTGATAAATTGATTTATAAAATAAAATTTGTTATTTTAAATTATTAAGTTAGATGAATAAGCCAATTTCAACACATTTAAGAAATGAATTAATATAACACGATATAATTGTTATTTGAGTTGGAGTCATGTTGAGCTTAATTAAGATATTATTACTATTTAATATAATATAAATCCGATATGTAAATAATATATCACCCCACCTACAATATTGTATATATATATATATATATATATATATAGACACACACATTGTGTAGGTCTTTTGAAGTTCAAATCTATAAAATAATATAAATTACATTCTTATTTATGTCCTGATTTATTATATTTTATTAAATTTTTTAGTCATCGCGAATTTTAGCATATTATTCATTTTGATGGTCAACATCAAACCATAATCACACTACGTAACTACAATTAATACAGAAATTTTATTAAGTTCAGTAGACTCAGAGAACATGCATACACATTATTTTGCTCCAAATTTAAGGCCAATCATGTGGCCAAATCACAACCAAAATACATAAAAAACACACATCTGAATATTCATAATAAAAAAACACACAAATTTTTTTATTTAGAGCAAAGTCGAACCTCGACCAGTAACAGCCTGCAAATCCTGGGCTTGCATGCATGCAATTGCAAGCCTTTGATTCTATTGCTTCACAACTGTAACTAGGCCTTCATCTCTCTCGGGAGGACGTTCAACAGGAGCCTGATCGGGCCTCTCATGGCAGCACCTGTAATTCACAGATTCTATCTCCATTTTCAGCCTGCAACCCGGCTCGGGGCAGAAAACATTATGCGGGACAGCAGCACGAAGATTCCTCAGCTGAAATTCGTAGCACTTGCGGCGAAGTTCTTGCGAACGCTTCATGTGGTAGTAATCTTTGAAAGCTTTGTCGAACCCTTGCTTCAAATGTATGTCCCTTCGCCAGTTTCCGAACTCTTCTAATGTTTCATAGATCACAGGATCGTAATCCACAGCCAACACATTGGGTCCCTTGCTGAAGAGAGCCCAAGCTTTCTGATTATTCATTGCCAGCAGCATCTCAATGTCGAAAAGTACATTGTCGTACTGATCGACCTTGCTGTTCAGAATCCTGCTCTGGAATGTGTTGGTGATGTTGCCCCAGAACCTGTTGGAAATCTCAGGTGATTTCAGTGTTTCTCTCAGGTTGACATGGTCGATTTCAATGTCGGCTTCAACGCCGCCTTTTTGTGGCACCAGGATCTCATCTCTTTTGATTCTTTCCACAAACTCTCCGAATTTTCTTGCTCGAGCCTCATCCATGCCTCCATAGACGAAGATGTATCTATCCTTGCGATGCTGATTATTTGAAGGATTATTAAATTAGTTATTGCTCATAAGAATTGCAAAATAGTTGAATACAAAGAAAGCAAGGGCTTTTAGGAAATCGCAAATTCTTCTAGAAAAGTCGTAATGAATGAATGTCTTCTTTTCTTTTGATCATTTTCCTCTAGTGTTGGAAAGAGATTAGTAGAAGATCTTTTGTGTCTTATTATACAGAAAAAGAAAAAAAGAACTTCAATTCTCACTTAAAATTTTGTGTTTATCTCTTCAAAGTGAAAAGAAAATAAAATGATCCAAGTAATAAAAAAAATGAGATGATCCAAATTAGTTACTTACCCATTCCGTCAAGGGTGGATGAACCTCAATTGCTAATCTCCAAAACCACCTCCAATGCTCAGAAAGCTCCTCTTCACGTTGGTACGTGAAAGGGAAAGCAGACGGATCAGCATCACCCCACACAGTAATCATGGGCAATGCATTTTTGTGCAATACATTGCCTCTAGGGTCAACCACCACCACAATTGGCTTCTCTTGATATTCCCACAACTCCTTAAGCACCCTATACCCTTTTATAAGTTGGAAGTATTCCACTACGTACCATCTCATCTCAGATTTCAAGCGCTCAAACTTCATCCTCCTTTCATCTGTCCATTCTTCCACAACAGGAACCCACAGGATCCGGTAATTACTCTTCCTTGGATCATTCATGAATGAGTTATGGATAGGATTAAGATCCCAAATCTCATCGTCAATGTGATCAAGACCCGAAATGAACAACAACAAGTACTTCGTTCTTAGTTCCTCTGGGCTGACCTGCAGTTTGAATCACAAGGCAACTAGAAGTCAAGAATTCATAGTGCATGTATATGGATACTAATTACTAATGACAATCAAATTTCTTATATTGTTTACAATATATGACTAGAAATCATGATCTTTAACTAAAATTTGTACACCCTTATGACTTTACGATATTAAATTATTTGTAAACTAAATTGGTATTGTGTTCGGACATTTATGTTGAATACTAACCAATGCTTTGGCAGTGTTGTCATATATTTCCGGATAAGGAATATCCCTGGGGAAGATCAGAGCTATTAGAAGTTGCAAAACTCCTGAAGGAGTTTGGAAGACTCCCAATCGCCACAAGTAATCTTCATAAGCGCCTGCAGTAGACACAGTATTTAATTAGAATATGACAAACAAGCGTGAAATCTAAGTCTACAAAGTTAAATATATAAATATGTATGTATATGTTAATTACCTATTTTGCCCATGAGTATTTTCCACAGACCAGTAAAATGACTGAGTTCAATTGCAAGCCTCCGACCAATTTGGGATATGAGGTCCCTGAATCAAACAAAAAGAACTAAGTTAAGATCATTTTGCTTTCTTAACATATTTAGAAATCGCAAATCCTGATCTGTTTGAATAAAGGAGAATGAGCAAAGAAGATAGAAGTTAGGACTATATCCTCAGAAGAGATCAATTCAAAATATAAAGATAAACCTTCATCTTCTATATACTTTTTCTTATTCTCCCAAACAAAAAAAAAATGTTAGAATTCGGTACTTACTGATCCACGAAACCAGCACAAGCTAGAAGGGCGAAGATTGCCCAATAGGTATAAATATCTCGAGGAGCAGTATACAACTCTGCAAAATCATATTTGGACGTGGTATAGGTTTTGTTGAAAAGCTTTTCCAATTCAATGACACCTTTGATGAGTTGCATTGCTGGATCGACCAAAGTGTTGTAATTCATCGTAGCAACTGTTGGCTTGTCATGGACAAGCCTAAAGGTGTGGACTTCAAGTGAATTTGCCTTAGTGGGAAACATCTTTGAAATGTGCCAAAATTCTCCGAAGTCCAAAGCAAAAGCAGCCAGTACAATTACTCCTTTTGCATCCCAGTTGTAGCCTCGAAGCCTATCAAGTATCCACATTATCCTTTCATGTGCGGTAAAAGCATTGAAAGGCTTGCATGACATCTGTAATCATAAACAGCCACGCATGTTATGTTTATTGTAAAAATCAATTAAATCCAAAAATTTTAAAAACAAACGAATTTGGAGAATTTTATGGAGCTAAAATTTTTAGATCAGTAATTTTATCTTGAAATTAGAAATAAATGATTTATTGATCAAAACAATCAAAATTTCTGAAGTGTGTAACTTTCAATCTGAACTGAAGATCGAATTTATATCAACAGAGAATGGTCACAAAAGAATTATGAGACAACATTGATATGATAATGATGAATAATCATGATTTCTTTTTTAAGGAGAAATTATTACTTTGGGATGAGATTTGAGAGTCACTGATACAAAAGAATGTGACTTGCAATAAAGTGGTTCTCTTTTTGTATAGAAATGGCTTATGCTCCTGTATCAGTTACGCCGCTCTTAGAATAATAATTTCTTCCCACACTAAGGTTCGCTTATGTCACCGAAAGACATTTTTTAATAGAAAATTTAACTTATTTATGTAAAGTAAAGAAGTAAAATATCACTTACATACCATAATTAAAAAATTATGATATCCAGCACTATGATATTATTAAAATAGAGAACTATATTCTTTACCATATTCTTTGCATTCAAAATTGCATAAATGAAATAACTTTTATCATCTTAATATTTTATTATTATATATTTATTTTATTATGAAAGATATTTTTATTAAGATAAACAGAGTCTTTAGAAAAGAAAACAGCAGAAATCACAATGGGGAGAAAGTGGACCTCAGCAGAAATCTCCTTCAATGTACAGAACGTTGGCATAAAGCTGCCATCAGGAAGCCTCTCTTCTACAAACTGAACGGCTGAAGCTCGCTGTAATATAAATATAAACCACAAAATTAATAAATGAATAACAAATAAGTCACGCATAATCACATTAATTTAACTTAAATAATTGAAAGTACTGTAATCATGATTCTAAATTGCAGTTTGCAGACATCTAAACGTAGCAGCAATATGATATATGGTACCTTGAGGTCAAGATGCTCTCCAAGCTGAGGCGCATTGGCGTGCCTAACGATGTTTGAGACAATGTTGTAAAGATGATCCACATCGTACCTTACAGCCTTGCTGTCGTGGGTCCCGATGATGTATGCTGAGATCTGCTCGTTATTCAAAGCAAATGGATCGAGCATGCGTGCTTGCGGCAAATTAGCAGCAGTACTTGGAGCTGGCTTCTTAGGGATTGCTCCGGTTGCCATTTTGGTGAAACTCTGTTGATTGGGTTGGAATTGAGAGATGGCAAAATGGTGTTTGGTGCTCTCAAGCGCACTTCTCGTGCCCTATTTATAAGCTTCACGCCGCAACCGTAAGCAGTTTGCAGACATCTTACTTTGAGAAATTCTTATGTGATCTCCAAGCAAGAGAGTTTCTTACTCTATCACCACTCAAAGTAGTGTTGTGGGGCCCTACTCTTTAATAGTAAGGAACCCCATGCTTCGTCATTTGATTTTTAGTAGGTATACTCTGTCATGACTTGGATCTTTTGTTAATTAATAGAGTCCTTCGTCCCTAGCTAGTAGGTTTTTAATAACTTTTAGTGTTCTTTTCTCCTATGATAGAATAAGACAATCTCCTCACTAACTCATGATTTATGTTAACTATATGCGGTTCAAAATTAAATTTTAAATGTAAATTAAAACTTACCAATTGAATATTAAATTATATAATGAGATAAATTTGTAAAATTTATTCTAATAAATTAAAAAAATTAAAATTCAATTTTAAATTTTATTTTCAATACATATAATATTTAGTTATGTTAAAATATATTTTTTATTTATAGAAAATGATAAATTATAATGTACTTTATGAATAAATGGAAAGTTTTATTAGAAGAGAGTAGAGAAACTCAAAAAAGGTACTTGGAAGCTCCATTTTTGGGAAGTGACGTATCTCCTCGTTTTGATAATTTTGTGTATATCTATTTATCGTTGATATAATTAAGAATTCTTATTTACTAGTGGTATATATTAGAATGCATATTAGATCCAAAATTCATCAACTCCATATAAATTAATGAGCCCTACACAAATATATGTATGTTCCTTTTTCTGAAATAAAGAAAATTTTCACCCGCAATGCAACATGATTAAGATAGAATTTTTTTTCCTTCTTGTGAGTGACTTCACTTCTTGGGAGAGTAAGTTGAAAGAAAGTGTACGAACTTGCTAGCTTTTGCACTAAACTTCAAATTTTGTTCCGGTTGTTGGACAAATTTCACAAAATGCCCTTGTTGATCTACACACATGCTGACATGCACGTGATTCTCGTGATGTGGTCAAGGGTAAATTTGTCATTTTCGCTTCAGTTTCCTCAAACTGAAAGAGCCATGTCATTTGCATATGAACTTGTTAAGGAAAGTATAGATTATATACCAAAGGTAAAGCGAAGGGGAATCTTAGAAGACTGAGAATAATGGAAAGAATTAATAAACTACTTGTAGGGTGTGATTCGTGAAGCAAGAATGGGATCTCGTAGTGGCTTGTGGCTTTATTTTGTCTCCTTGTTTGTAAAAATGGATATCCAAAATAAAGTAGATCTTAATCACTTTAATTACAACATTCTTATCAAAATTTGGAAAGATTTGATTGCCAAAACTATGAATGAATTCCTTTTTCTTTTGAGACTATTTTTCATTTTATATTCAAACTCAGAATATTGCATATCTTAAATAATTTATCACTTATTCTATAACAAAAATAAATATGTAAATAAAATATATATTTTAATAATTGTGTAGTACTAATAGCACGTTTTGTCTCATATTATTCCGCCTCTCCATCGCTTAAGTTCCACCTAGAGAGGCCCCAACAAAAAATGACAAAACCCATGAATACGGAGGATTAAGGTTTGAAGGTATTACTGGCATAATTTTTTTTAGTGTTTCCACAATCTTCCCCGTAAATAAAGACCTAATTTTGTATATCTACGAAGTAATAAGATATGTGATACTTCTTTTTGGCCTCTATATGCTTGATAATACTAAAACCTAATAATAGTTGGGATTAAATTAAATTTTTAGTCGTGTTTATTTTAATATGTTATTTCATCCTCATACCCTTTTTTTCCTTCTAATCAGGTCTGTAGAAATTATTTATAATTTTTATTTGTAGTGAACTCCTTATATATAATTAATTTTAGACATTTTCGCCTATAATTATTCAATATAATATACATTTATCAATTTATGCAATTATATCATGACATAGAAGTGAAGGAAGTAGAATCCTAATCACAAAAATTACGTAATTAGAGAATAAAAGTCATGATTTGAATAATGCATATTTGCAATTTTAGCAGCAATATTCGATTCCATTGCATTTATTTAGATATTTTCTTCAAACTGTAATAATTTTGTCACTCTTACAGATAATTTTTTATCGTTAAGTTACCATATAAAAGAGTAAGCTCACAAATGTTAATCATACATCTCCAATAAATATTGCAAACAAAATTTTCTAAATTAATGAGCGTAAAAAATTAATAACAAATGAAAATAAACTTTCGGGTCTTTAATTACAAAGAAAAATATAAAAATAAAATTATAAAATAAAATATGGGAATTAAAATTTTAATTTATTCAGAGAAGATCTAAAAAAAAATTTGACTAACATAATAGATAATTCATGATGAGAAAATTTTTCAATATACTACTCACACACTGGTATTTTAATATACTATCAAATCTAACTACACTTCATATTTGATCTTTTTTTCAAAATTAGATTTTATATATATTATATAGATATATTAATAATTATATTTAGTAATATATTAATGTACCGCTTAGTAATAATATGACAAAATTGTCCAGCTAGATAACATCCTCAAAAGACCAGCTAGGGAAACGAAATTAGAATTCTTGAAGAAGCAAAAACGACAAGACGTAAGCTTTTTCTTTTCCATCATGTGACAGTTATCAGTAAAGCTTGAGATATTTTCCCTTTTTCGACGGTTGCAGAGAAATAGGGATTGAGTGTGTTTGAAACTCGCACATAACAGAAAGAACATCTCTGGTTAAATTGAAGAACAAAACCAAAGTATGACAACAAGGAAAATAAAATCACGACAGAGACTCTTTATTGTTAATTACCTGTAAAGAGTATAACGTTGCGTCCTCAATGCCTTTTTCGAGAGGCCCTTCCATCAGAATTTAAATTATTATTAATTATCCTGTAACTTTCTATTATAAATTTTCATTCAAATTAAGTTGTATGTAAGTTGGATTATAATTTTTTTAATTTTAAGTATAAGCATTGATCAAGGATATAAAGTATAACTATATAAAAAAGATGTGAGATAAGTGTTATTAGGAATTATGTAAAATTCTCGTAGAAGTTTATGAAAAATGCTAGGATGGTGGTTAGAAAATTACCAGATTATAGTTGAGAACCTTTATACATATTATTTTTAATCTTTTTGTGATATAATAAATATTTTATCATTCATTATTTTTTCATAGAGTTTGAGATTTTTTACGTTAAATTATTTGTATACTTTATCATACTACTTTTTAATTTTAATTTATAATACTTGTATATTTTGACTTGGGATTTTTTCTCCACTAATTAATATCAAAGTGAGTTTGGTCTTGTGGGGAAATTGTAATATGAGGCAGCAAGAACTTGATTCAATTCAATATGCAAGATGAAAACAACAGATAAAATTGATCATGATAATAATGATGATGTTAATAATGAAAATAAAGATGCGAAGAATTTACATCAATTTAGATATTTATAGGTTTAGTGTTCCTATAAATATGAAAGATTCCTACAAATGAAAAAGTTATGGATAGTTTCGATAAAACTTGTTACACTTTTAAAATGGAGCTATTTGATAGAAATATAGTTACTATAATTTAAAGAAATTATAATGATGAAATATTTTTTATGATTGGTATCCTATGATTAATTTCATTTTGCACTAAGTGAAATATAAAGATTGATGAAAATAATGAAATTTGCAGCAAAATAAAATTGTCCAATTTAATCTAAATTTAAATTATTATCAATTATTAATTATTTCTCATTGTAAGATTTTTTTCTTACTCAAATTAGGTTTTTATGTTTGTTAGATTATAATTCCTTATAAAACAAGTAATCTTGAGTATAAATATTTATATTAATCAAAGATTTAAAATATAAAAAAAAATATCTGATGAGCGCATATAATGAGAATTTTTATAAAGATATGTAAAAAATGTAAAGATAATAAATAGAAAATTGTGAAATTATAATTGAAAACATTCATACGTTTTATCTTATAACCTTTTAATGATATAATAAATAATTTCTTATCTATAAATTTTTCTAAAATTTGAAAATTTTTATATTAAATTATTTATGTACTTTACTATGCTAATCTTTAATTTTAATTCATGACAGTTATATGTTTTGAATTGGGATATTTTTCTCAACACCTTCCAATGATCCTCCACATCGGTTGCTGCTACTGTTGTTTAATATTAGGAATATTACATTTGACGCTTCTATTTGGATATTTAGTTTGAGATTTAAATTTAATATACTATTGATATAAATTAATTTTTTTGTTATTTGTTTATAAATTATTATATTAATAAAAAATTTATTATTATTAAAAAAATTTAATTATTATTATTTTTAATGATATAACACTATAAAATATTTTACATGTAAATCAAATTATTTACTATCAAACTTTGATAACGTCAAACATTTCTCTGCCTCCTCTCACCACGCGGGAGATCGCCCTTCTGCATTTTGGACATCACAATCGCACCAGAAAACGCCATGCAACTAGTGGTCGCCTGCATGAACGCTATCTCCATTTGAACAGTTTGACAACTTTGATATCAGTGATCTGTTGCTCCCTCTGCAACCACCACCACTGACAGACGTATATTTGATCAGTATATTGTCCCCTCTGCCGCGTTGTCGGCTCGTAACAATCGCTTATCATACGACCTTATCCACTTAAACGTTTTACCCTTACCTCTCGTTTAGAATACATTTTTTATAAAATTAATTTTATTTTATTTTATTTTAATAAAAATAATGTTAATTTATTTACAAATAAATTTTATTATTCAAAAGCCTTTGTTAAAATAATAATTTTAATTCATTTATAAACAAATTATTTTATTTATAATATATTAAAAAATATATAAAATTAATTAAAAAGCATATTTTAATAATATTATAATAAATAATTTGAAAAAGAGTAAATCATTTATATAATATATATTTTAAGTCAAATAAAATAAATTCTAGTAAATACTAATAAAATTAGATGAATTTTATAACGATAAAAATATAATTAAAATAAGAATTACAAATAAAAATATAATAAAAAAAATTTTTACTTGAAATCAAACATTATATTAAAAAATTATTTAAAAATAGAAGAAAATCTCATTTTTAATTATGTCAAAAAAGGGCTAGTTGCGAGCCACCGTACTATATCTTATGCCATCTATTTAAGCCCAAAACCTTAATCCGCACTTTATACAATCTTTATGTAGGCAAATAAATTTTAATTTATAAATTTTCACCTCTCAAATTACAGTAAATAAAAAATTATTTATTAAAATTTTGAATTTTATGTAAAAAAGAGGTGAGCTCACAAAAATAACTTAAATAATAAATTAAATTATATCTCTTATGCATGATGACATAAGTGAATCAATTAAATAAAATTTGTGTATTAATAATGTTACTTGATGAATAAGAAATCATCACATGTCAAAGTGCATCATCCCAACTAATAAAATTTTTTAAAATAATTATCTTCTAATAAATTTAAATATAATAAATATAAAAAATTTGGATATTTATCTCTAAGGTCTCCTGATAACTTTATAAATAGAGAGTTTATTTGTACCATTCAAAAATAATAATAAGTTGTCAAGAAAAGACACATAAAATTTTAAAGTTCTCCGAAGGCCATGCTAACAAAAAATCATAACATTTGAAATGCTCAATTTCAATCAAAAATATCCATTTTGAAATGATGATTCTAACTTTGAAATCTTCAATTTCAATCAAGAATACCCATTTTGAAGTGACAACTCTAACAATATTCAAATTCTCAAATCTTTTCAAATGTGGAACCTATGTAAAAATTCAACATTCGATTAGAGATCAATCTTCATCAAAACCTTCTCTTAAAACCAAAATTCATTATTTAATCCAAGATCAAGTTTCATTGAAATCCTCCATCAAATCAAGATTCAACTGTTCAATATGAGAATAAACTTCTCAAAGCTCTCGGTCAAAATCTATTGAAGAGAAGAATTAGAAAACTTTTTGTATTCTTTTTCAATAATTTCAAAAATTAGATATTGTACTCCATAACATTAAAAATCAATAAAAATTATTTGTTCCATAATTTTCCCATATTATAAATTATTTATTGAGAAATTGTGTTTGTATAAGTTTCTATTATCTTTACCTCTCATATCTTTTCTTCAAAATTGAGTTCAACTAATGTCTTTAAATATGTGAATATTCAACAATCTGTTATTTGATGCCTTTGAAAAACATTGTCCAATCAACTCAATGAATTTTTAACTCTCAAAATTAAGATCTTATGACTCGAAGCAAAATAAGAGTTCTATAGATTTGTATACTTAAAAGATTGCAATCCCAAATCTTGCTTTTGTTTTCACATGTTCATTGTCATGGAAATCACCTTCAACTATACAGGCGATGGGGGCAAGGTCAAATATGGCTAACATTATCAATGATGTCTTAGCTCAATTTACTCTATCTAAAAATTTTGAATCAATAACAAAAACTACAATTATTAGAGGAGCTAACAAGGCCAATAGTATTACTTCTATTTCAAAAACTTTAATGTCAAAGTTGAAAGACCCTTCTTCAAGAGATTGCTCTCTTGAATCTTTTGAATGCTCAAATCTACAATACCTATCATGATGACAAATGTAACTTCTCTATAGGAACAAGTTTCAGCTATTACAAAAACACTTGAAGCACTAACGAAGTCCATCAAAGAAAGAAAAGCTTTGAGAGATAAATAGATGTTTGACATTTTATAAAAGATTAATGGCTTTTTTAAATTGCATGATGACTTAAGTAATGTATCTAAAGATGAGTCCTGCCAAAAAAGATCAAGATGAAGTGTAAAAGAACAAAGTGGCTCCAAAACATCTTCAAAGGTTAGGTTTTGAATATATTTGAATGCAAAATTTTCATGGCACATGGATAAACATGTTCAAATGTAAATGTCTTCATATGTGAAATCCTGAATGTGATGCAAGGTCTTGAACATCTTCAAATGTGAGATCCCCCAATATTTTCATGCATGAGATCCTGAATGTCTGTGGATATGAGGTCCTAAACATCTTTATATGTGAAGTCATGAGTGTCTTCAAATGTGAGGTCCTAAATAGCTTTATACACAATTCCTAAACATCTTTAAACATGAGGTTTTAAACATCTTCAAATACCACTCTCATGAAAGTCCATCTTAATTAATAAAGTAACGAAAGTGAACTGTCAATAATGATTAATTTAGATCATGAAGATTAAAAATTCAATTGCAAGTACCATTTTCAATGTAGTTGTCTCTATCACAAAAAAAACTTGTTATTGCTGGCTTTGAAAATAGCAAACATGATGGATCCCACAAAGTTTATGGGTCATTTTTTTTCTATTGAGCTCGTATTATTGCCTCTTTAGCTTACTTTACTATCCAAAAAGCTTTAAGTTAATGATTGCTAATAATAAAAAGTGATTTTCATCTCTATCATTACTACTAATCATCATTTCAAATCTTTGATTTTAAACTTTAAAGTATTGACCAAAATTTAATACCACCTTACATGAGATAAATAGGGGAAAGTAATGAAAGTTAGTCTCTACTATTGCCACTATTAATGTCATTGTTTCTACTATTGTTACCACTTATTATCTCTATCCTTGAATCATGAAACTTAAATTGTTAATGAAGTTTAAAACCACCTAACAAAGATAGAAAGCAAAAAAAGAAAAAAGATGGAAGTTAGCTTTTGCCATTATTTCCACCAATAGTGCTGTCATTCTTATTGCTATCACTAATTGTCATCTCAAACCTTTAATCTTAAATGTCATATCATTGACTAAGCACTAATATCAATAATGTAAGATAGAAAGGAAAAAATAATGAAAGTCAATTATTGTCATTACCACCAATGATGAATATAGTTATGAAAGTCTATCATGATTAGCATAGTGATGAAAGCAAATCTCAATAAGGCAAAGTGATGAAAGTCGATCTCAATAAGTGTAAGCATAGAAGTCTATCATAATCAATATAATGAAAAAAAGTGAATCTTGATACAATATAATGATGGAAGTTAACCACAATGTGCATAACCGTGGAAGTCTTTCATGATTATTATAGTAATGAAAGCAAATCTTGATAAGGCAAAGTGATAGAAGTTAGTCTCAAACATGAATATTACATAACCACCTTCAAGAGTACTTATGGATAATGGAATGAAGAGCTAGGCTACTTACTTTTATTTTTATAAGTTCACCTTCACTCTTACTCCAAACAATGACAAAAATGCCAAAGATTTTCCCAGTCTAATATAGGCATCTCATATTGATCTTTGTCATCATCGACATAGTGACAAGAGCAAATCTTAAAAAGTAGAGTGATAAAAGTTAAGCTTGTTGAACATACTTACAAAAATAAATGTCAAGAGCATAATCATGACATGTTGGCATTTCAAAAAATAGGCCAATTGCAAGATCATCATTAGAAACACAATTGTGAAGTATGTGTAAAGTTTTCACCTTCGAGAACATGGATGCTGCCAAGGTTGAAGTCTTCAAAGACTTATGTAACCTTTGAACTGATTGGTCTTGTTAAAAGAGCAAACAAGTATTGAATGTAGTTAACATCTTCAAAAGCAAAACTTTGATTTAAAGAAAACTAGTGGTGCTTTAGGATTAACATGTTAGAGCCTTGAAATAGCTTCATATTAGTATATTAGCATTAAATTTGAAGAAAATATTGTCAAATAATCTTTCAGATTGAATCTATAAAGGCCAATGACAAATTGATTAAGTGATAAAGTTATTGATACATGAATAAGAATTTATAGTGAAAAAGATGTGTAATGATAACTATTAATAAATTGTTACATCCTTTGTAGAATTATGGAATTTTAAAATTTTCTTTTGTTAGGAGAATAATTAATTAATTTCAGTCATGAAAATTTAATCCAATAAGAAAAATATGAGTGAGACATTAAGGAAAGGAGACTTAATTAAATAACTTTTGAATAAAATTATTAAAAGATGAAAATAAATTGTTTAGGCAAGCTTGAAATGAAAGACTTGAACAATTTAGTTAAGGAAAAGCATTTTGGATAAAATAATTAAATGTAAAAGTATTTAAAGGTGAAAATGTAAATATAGAGAAAATTTAGGATAGAATTTCAAAAATGCCCCTGCTTCTTTATAAACCCAATCTTAGCCCCAAAACCCTTATTTTCACTTATTTCAAACCCTAGCTTCCATTTCTCTTTCAACTCTTGTATCTCCTTACTCAATCAAGTACTAAAGGAGCCAAATTCCATTAAGTTTTCATATGATCAAGGTAATACTAACCTTCCTCAAGTGTTCTTTCATCCCTATTTTGAGATTTCATAATTTTAAAGCTCTAGTTCAATGAAAGATTTGAACCTTAATGTGAAATTCTTGTAGTTTTGGTTAATTAAGGCTAAGGGATAACAAATATAACCTTTCAAATCCTCTTTCATAATAGGTAAGTGAACATTCTAACCTTGCTTTTATGATTTTGAAGGGACTTGATTATATTGAACTTGAATTCTAGGTTTTTGGGTATTGGGGAATTGTGTTAATTTGATGATGTTAATATGTATTGGAAGATGAAAATGACATGAATGAGATTGGTATTTTAAATGTGAGTTATGGGGTAATAAGTGAGTTAGATCAAACTTATAGCAACATGAATAGTGGCATTGCATTAGGAAATTCATAGAATTTAAGTCTAATGGTCAACTACTAGACCCTAATGGTTAACTATTAATTTGCAGATTTGGCAGGTTTCACTTGTAGAAGTGTTATATCCTAAGCATTTTAAAAATTATTCTAATTATTTATCTAGTAAAATTTGTAAGTGTGTTAGTATAACTAATTATAGAAAATAGAATTTCAATAAGGAAATAGGT